>VDFB02000013.1:44533192-44593243 GCA_007258455.2 Sequoia sempervirens | reverse complement strand
TTTCATGCATTTTTCATTTTGCAAACAAGTTTCGAATTGAGGATGAACTTTGGATTTTTATACTTTTTTTATAGGTATATTTCTTTAATCGGTGAAGATTTCAAGGGACTCATCTCATGAATCCAAGGTCTTGCTAAGAGAATATTATTTGGAAATAGGATGCCATTTAATTGCAAATCCTAAAACATTAATTATTTCATGTATCTCCTAGATTCTTGGAATGTGTTCAACAACACTAAGATTAGGATAGAGATTAATATTTGGATAGAAATAAATCATGAAATTGACATTGTATTTATTCTAAATAATAGGAGCATGTGGGTGCACACATGGTAGGGTGAAACTCACCTTGTGTCCAGTTAACTATACGGAGTAACAGTTAACACTTCTGAATGCATGTAAAGATCCTAGAAGTTAGGATTTGATGTTTGCATGCTTGAAGTTCAGTTAAGTTCAGTTCAAATCAGTTAAGTTAGAAGTTAAGTTAGAAGTTAAGTTAAGTTAAGTTAAGTTGAGAATGATTTGAATTCGATTCAGTTCAGTTGATTTAGTTGATTCGATTCGATTTAGTTAGAGTTTAGTTGATTCGATTATCTTGATTGCATGCATATTAGTTATTTTGATTGCATGTGGGTGCTTTGAATTAACTTGGAATGCATGGCTAATAACATTGAGTTGTATGACAGATACAGGGACTACCTCCAGTTAACAAGGGATGACCATTCTTTGGGAATGGTGTTGAGTAAATGTTTCAGTTAACAATAAAGCACTTGAAGCCAACTTGGGCACCCAAGATGCTTTATTGGAATTAACTCCAATGCATGATAAGATATTTTTGATGGCTCAGTTAAGTAGCTTTAATTATGGGCACCATCTTTGAGGAATAGCTTTGGAATTATCACCGAAGTGAAGGAGAAGTTGTAGCTTCAGTTTGGGACACCCAAATGCATGAAGCACATGTTGTAAGCTTTAGTCTTCACTGAATAACTCTACTTGAAGGAATATGGTGTACCTTTTCAAGGGCTTGAGATTATGCATTGTAATTATCACCATTTGGAGATTACAAGGTTGCATATTGTCTATATATCTCATTCAAGTTGAATAGAGTTTGGAGATTAGTTATTGCAGGTGTGAAGAAGATTGGTAAAGACAGAAGAAGCATTCTCAAGCAAGAATTGGAGCTATTGTAATTCAGAGTTTGAATAATAGAATAATTCTTGGTGGAGTTTTTTCCCGAAAGGGTTTCTCCACGGTATATCTTGTGTGATCCTTCTATTATCCTGTCTAGTTCTTCTTAATAATTCTCTCTACATTCTACAATAGTAAAATGGATTAATCAAGATAATCATCCACAAAGAATATATGTAACAAAGAAAAGACTTACTTAGAACAGCAATATTGAAGTTTTACAGAGTATTAAGCTAAGAAAACACCTCATACTTCAACATTTGGTATCAGAGCTGAAGTTGGGTAGAGTATTGGGACGCCTTTCTCTTAAAGTTTGAAGGATTTATTGGCTTAGTGGAAGCTCATATTATTATTTTTATTTGTTGATTTTGGAATTAAGTTTTGTTACAATGAATTCAAGGTTAGAGATTGAAAGGTTCAATGGTTCTAACTATGAAATGTGGAAATTAAAAATGGAGGATCTTCTTGAAGAAAGAGATCAATGGTTAGCGGTTAATAATGAGACAAAGACACCTACAACTATTTCAGATGAAGATTGGGCTAAGTTAGATAAGAAGGCAAGAGGAACAATAAGGTTATGTCTTGCTGATGCTGTTCTTTTGAATGTTTCAATGGAAACTAGTGCATATAAATTATGGAAAAGAATAGGGGATATTTATCAAACTAAGAGTCTCACCAATAAGTTGTATCTGAAAAGGAAATTATATTCATTGAAAATGAAAGATAGTGATTCAGTAGCACAACATTTAAATGCTTTCAATTTAATTCTCAGTCAGTTAGCATCTGTAGATGTAAAGCTTGAGGATGAGGATAAGTGCATTTTATTACTTTGTTCGTTACCAAATTCTTGAGAAAATCTAATTGTTGCAATTAGAGGAAATGGTGCAGATCCAAAGATGGAAAACATTATTCCTACTCTCCTATCAGAGGAGATGAGGAGGAAGTCTAAGGAGGAAATCCAAGATGCCTTGTTTGTAAAAGGTAGGTCTAAGAAAAAGGAGCCTAAGGGAAACAAGGAAGGGAAGGGTAAGTTAGAAGGACGAAGTAAGGTAAAGTGTTGGAACTGTGGGAAACCAGGACATGTGAAGAAGGATTGTAAGAACAAGAAAGAGAGTTCTGATTCTTCTACAGAGGAGTCCTCAGATAATAGTAATGATGCATTGGTTATATCAGCTAATATTGTTTGTGATAACTCTTTGCTTCATGTTTCAGAGTAATCTTCATAGAGAGGATGGTAGTCACGATGCCATGTGTGACTCGGTATCATGGTTCAATGGGAGTTATTGGCAGTGACTTGGATGCATCATTGGTAAGGTTATCTCCATGTGGTTGGAGATATGGTTTCTTGGTTTAGAGAATATTTGTTATGGATGTCATGGTTTACTTTTGATATGCATTTAGAGTTTGGCATATTACATGGTTCTCTTGAGACTAGGATGTATAAGTATGTTATGATGCATGTGATCTCCTAAGAGGAGATGATTAGATCATGGATGTCATGTTTATGTTCTTGATTCATGATTGGAGCTTTTACAATGATCTTGTGTAGTTCTCTTAAGTTTTGGGTACATTAATCATTTGCTTGATTACTTCATGAAAGTGTTGTGTTGCATTTGGAGTTTGGCATGGATTGGTTGGTTACAGGTCCTCATGGATACTTGGAGAAATAGGTGAGGCTGGAATTCTCTTGTGGTAAGAGACATTTGTTGGAATGGTTACTTGTGAGAAAAGTTTTTCAATAGAAAAGACCGAGGAGTCTACACCTTGGTTGAATGTGAATTCAACACACTCGGTGGTTTAGCATACCTCTAAAGAGGTGGTTTGGTTACAGAGGCTTGGGAAAGGTAATGGTTTGGTTGATAATGGGAAGGTATTAATTGAGAAAATTTAACACTTTAATTAATGTTGCAGATTATCTTATGAAACCATACAGATAAGTCCTCTTGGTTTTAATCATTTGCTTGGAAGCTTCATGATTATGCAGGTTGCATTTGAAGTTAGCATGGATTGATTAGTTGGTGCAAGAAGGCCATTGGCTTTGAGAATTGTACTTTTTTTATTATTCCTTGTTTAGAATAATTGCAACGTATAATGTCAAGTGGGAGAATGTTGGAAATAGGATGCCATTTAATTGCAAATCCTAAAACATTAATTATTTCATGTATCTCCTAGATTCTTGGAATGTGTTCAACAACACTAAGATTAGGATGAGATTAATATTTGGATGAAATAAATCATGAAATTGACATTTGTATTTATTCCTAAATAATAGGAGCATGTGGGTGCACACATGGTAAGGTGAAACTCACCTTGTGTCCAGTTAACTATACAGAGTAACAGTTAACACTTCTGAATGCATGTAACGATCCTAGAAGTTAGGATTTGATGTTTGCATGCTTGAAGTTCAGTTAAGTTAAGTTCAGATCAGTTAAGTTAAGTTAAGTTGTTAAGTTAAGTTAAGTTAAGTTAAGTTCAATCAATTTAGTTTAGTTTAGTTCGATTCGATTCCGGTTTAGTTTAGTTCAGTTTAGTTCGGTTTAGTTATCTTGATTTGCATGCAAGTGCATGTTGCATGCATGTTAGTTATTTTTAGTTGCATGTAGTTAGCTTAGTTAACTTGGAATGCATGGCTAATAACATTGAGTTGTATGAAAATAACAAGGACTACCTCCAGTTAACAAAGGGATGACCATTCTTTGGGAATGGTGTTGAGTAAATGTTTCAGTTAACAATAAAGCACTTGAAGCCACTTGGGCACCCAAGATGCTTTATTGGATTGCTCAATGCATGATAAGATATTTCTGAAGGCTCAGTTAAGTAGCTTTAATTGTGGGTGCCATCTTTGAGGAATAGCTTTGGAATTATCACCGAAGTGAAGGAGAAGTTGTAGCTTCAGTTTGGGACACCCAAATGCATGAAGCACATGTTGTAAGCTTTAGTCTTCACTGAATAACTCTACTTGAAGGAATATGGTGTACCTTTTCAAGGGCTTGAGATTATGCATTGTAATTATCACCATTTGGAGATTAAAGGGTTGCATATTGTCTATATATCTCATTCAAGTTGAATAGAGTTTGGAGATTGGTTATTGCAGGTGTGAAGAAGATTGGTAAAGATAGAAGAAGCATTCTCAAGCAAGAATTGGAGCTATTGTAATTCATAGTTTGAATAATAGAATAATTCTTGGTGGAGTTTTTTCCCGAAAGGGTTTCTCCACGGTATATCTTGTGTGATCCTTCTATTATCCTGTCTAGTTTTTCTTAATAATTCTCTCTACATTCTACAATAGTAAAATGGATTAATCAAGATAATCATCCACAAAGAATATATGTAACAAAGAAAAGACTTACTTAGAACAACAATATTGAAGTTTTACAGAGTATTAAGCTAAGAAAACACCTCATACTTCAACAAATATTATATGAGAGGTCTTGAGGTATGACATGAATAGGAGTTTGCAATGTTACCTTACCTGCTCTAACATGTAATGTTATCACACCAAGCGATTGTTTTCCCACATTATCAAATCCATGGATACATAAGGAATCTAGTTGATTTTCACTCTTATCCACTCCAATCTTATCAATAAGGCTTACACTACAAACATTAAGAACCAAACCATTATCAATGAGAGTATGTCTTATGCCAATCTTGTTAATAATAGCTAGTATCATCAAAGCCGCATTTTTTTTCACTTATAATGGAGGTAATTCATCTTGATCAAAGGCAATGTCTATGCTAACCAAATTTATTCCTTGAATTAGGGTTGCCACATCATTTGGTTGTGCACGAGGAGGGACCAAAACTTGTAAAGAACTTTGAAGAATACTATGATAATTAGGTGATGCTTGAATGAGATACCATAAAGAAATTGTAGCAAGAGTGTTTCTAAGTTGTTCCACAAGATCATACTCCTTTCCATTATGCAAATGAAAATGAGTAGCACTAGGAAAAATTGGTTGGGGTAGTGGTAATGAAGTAGGTATGGTTTTTGGTTGCCTATTGTTACATATATTGTAGTGTGAGCAACGGTATTGTAATTTAGTGTTGGAATCAAGGAACACTGAGAGGGGGGGTGAATCAATGTTCTGTAAATTTTAACTTTATTAATCTAATCTTTAAAGCACTTATACCAATCAACCAAAAGAAAGATGCATGAACATAAAACAAGCAACCAAAACACCATAACACAAGGATTTTTTTATGTGGAAACCTTGTTAGGGGAAAAACCACGATGGAGGTCAATCCACAATATGATCTGAGTATACTCAAAAAGTGTTTACAAAAGGGGAATGCACATGCATTCAGGAACACTGCCTAGAGCTCACTGCTCAAATACAAAAGAAGACTCACTGTCTTACAAAGGTATTTGGATTACATCCAGAAGATTTGAACTGACAAAATAGTGTATGCTAATGCTTGATTACAGTTTCGGTTAAGCACATTAATCACTTTCTAGACCTTCTGTCTGATTCTTCTCTTTTGCTCTGTCTGCTTTAATTCACATCACAAATCCTTTTATGCACAAGTGAAACTATACATAATCGCTCTACAATCCTTTTGAATTTCACATCACACATCAACACACTTTTTACGCACAGATATAGATGATCACTTATATATATCCATAACTAAAGATTTAATTAGCCACATGTCGGCTTCAATAAAACATAAAATATTTGCAAACCGTTGGCTCAATCCACAAATAAATTTCAATACGCACCAACCAAAGTAAAACAAAACATAGTGAGAACCCAAATCATCATGCTCAAACAAAAAACACTTCAAATAATTACTTCTCGAAGATCCACAACACGCTACATTCACTTAGTCGGCCTTTTGCACTGATAAACAAAAAATTAATCAACCAGATCTTCTAACTTGCACAACAATTGATACAAGGCTATATGATTCAAGGAAAACATAGATCATACATCTAACAACCTTCCTTGAGATCCAAAACTCAAAATGATAATAGAAAATTGCATATGAATTGATGAACACAATTTTGTCGGATGCTCTGTTCTAGCTTGACAATTAATCACTTAGCTTCAATCTGATTTACGATATGAGAAAATGATGACATGAAGATCAAATAACTGACTAGGGTTTCCATCAATGAAAACACCAAATGACATGTGTAGTGCCTCTTGCCAACACTCAGTTGCTACAAAAAATTGTTACTAGTGAGTTTCCTTGAAAAATTCAAAATAGCTCTTAGAGGTAATGGTTTTCTTTTAGGTGCTCCTATGATAAGCACATGTTTGTTTTGGACTCGTGTTTTTTGTGAAGGTGGGTAGATGAAAAGTTGACATGTGATTGCATTCACTTCCCTTTATTTTGGTTTGTTATGACAAGCCTTAGTGGATGAACCTTGTGATATGAAATCCTCAAGGGCTTCATCTAACATGTCAAAGTCATCACTACTAAAGGTATTGAAGGATATATTAACTTATAGAAAGAGATCTAACATGATCAGATAACTATGCTTTCTCTAAGGTGTATCATTTTGTGTATGATTATTTGTTTAAAGTTTATGGTTTCCAATGTTTGCAAAATGAAAACTAATTTATCTAAGCTATGCAATGATAAAAAAATTAAAGCCAATAACCACATATCTGAAATAGTCTAATACTGAAATAGAAAACACTTTTGCAATTTTCCTCAATATTTCATCAAAAGAACAACTTTCTTTAATGTTCAGAATATAGACTGTTTCAAAATTTCAAATTGTAGTTTAAAAAAAAAAAATAGAAAGCAAAAACAAAGACAAAAATGCACCTAGAAACCTAATAGTCTACACCTTTATAGGGATAGATTTTCCCAAGGGCGAATGGGTCCTTGCATAGAGGTTTTAAAAATTGAAATTTGAACTTTTAGTTTGTTGTTTATGTTCTTTGTTACTAATTTTCCAGATTTTTCTATCTAAATGTAAATGCAAGAAATGAAAAAAGTGAACAAAGATGACAAATTTTTGAATGCAATTTTGACTTAACTTTTTGATGTAAAAGGTTTGAAAGACACTAATATTCAACCACTATGCAAAATCAATGTAATATGTATGCAATGTTTTTGAATTTTTGAGATTTTAAGGGATGAAAAATACAATTTTAAACCTTAAATGAAATTCAAGCTAATGCAATTGTGAAACCCTAAATGAGATGCAATGCAAACTAATGCAAATCCTATATTTAGGGTTTTAAAGACTTTCAAATCAGAATTTATGATGTACAATGTCAGGTTCACCAAAATGAAATGAAGAAAAATGGGGGAATGATGTGAAAGATGTGGTTTAATGAAATAACCTAACACACTCCCTCTTTTCCCTAATTTTATTAGAAAAAGAGATCTCCCAAGGATAGCATTGAATTTCAACCTTGAGGTGAGTCAACCCTACGAGGAAGGTTTGTTGTTTCCTTATGACAAAAAATGAAAAAAATGATTGATTGACTATTTTGGGAGATAAATTTAAATGCATTACCAAACTCAATTATATGACCTAAAACTTGAAATGCGAAGTATTATGATAGCAAAGATGGAAACAATAAATTTTAGGTAGATCTGAGAAGGGCAAGATTGTGTGCACTTGGCCTAAAAACTGGGTTTTTCACTCTATAAAAGGAGTCATTCGCCCAAGGGCGGATGGGTCCTTCAAGCCTTTTCTGAAACTTCAAAAGATGAATCTTTAGTCCTCTATCTAGACTTCACTCATGTACCTACAAATCTTGACTTTTGAATCTGAACCTGTAGCAAAATCTGCAAAAGAAAATGTTGTTTTGTGTGTATGGGGTTTTCCTTAATCAAACCTTTGAAATGGTGAAAATGACTAGGTTTTATAGGCTTCTTCTCTAATTTCTCGATTATTAAATCCTGATAGTTGAAATTTGAAACTTGAATTCGAGACTTAAAATACCTCCAAAAATATATTTAAATTTTGATTTTGGATCTTAAAGGGGACACATTTTCCCAAGGGCGAATGGGTCTTGGCCTAAAAATCTAGGATCAATGTGTTTTGTGGTCTTTAATTAATTAAATGCTTTTGTTCAATGCATGTTGCCATGTTGGAAAATGATAAAAATAGGCCTTGGAATGCATAATAAAGGGGATTATGGGCCTATCTATGAAGGGTAAAAATGCATAAATGTAAGGTCACTAAAATAGGTCCAAATTAAGTGTGAAATTATACTATCACAGAAAAAGGAGTACACTTTTCTACACTACACATACACAATATCCAACATGAAAGAATAATTTTTTTCTATAAAACAATTAAAATGCACAATAATAGTATATTATTATGATTACAAAAAGAATACCATGTTTATATAGGTCAAGGTGAGACATGACAATATAAGAATTTAACATGTATCTTAATTTTATCACTTGACATAGAGTGAGAATTCCCTATAAATGTCCTTAGTAAACTTAAGTAAAATAGTGTGGAGAGTACTTAGGAGGTAAATTGATTAGGAAATATATCTCATTCACACCAATAAGGAGAATACTTATTTCTATAAAGGGATACCACATCCAATTGGATTTTTAAAACTAAATTTGTTATTTAATTCATAATGTGAAGAATCAAATGACTATAATTACAATACATTACAAAATAGTAGAAAACAATTCAAATCCTATGGTATGGCTTAACCTTCCAATTATTGACAATAGTGTGGTTACAATATGGTTATAAAACAGTTCAAATATGTATGAAAACTATAGTAGTATGTTGTACAAGTAATGAGCTATTGGTTTATAGATTATAGAAATATTTGAATGATCTCAAAAATTCACAAAAAAAATGGTACTTCAAGTTTTAATTCTTTGTGGAGACTATGATTTATGAGGTCCACTATTGTATGTAGATGATACATTATTTTTTGGTATCAATATTTTGATATGATTAGGGATTTCTATGTAGTTTGATATGAAATAATTAGAAGTTACTAAGTTCATATTAAGGATGGAGATCAAAAGAGAGCATATGGAAAGCTTTGGTTGGGACAAAGAAAATATATTGATTCTATGTTGCAACAATTTAACATGTAGAAAACATAGTAATGTATGTGTAGACATGTAAAATATACTGATTGACATCGTGCATCTAATCTTGACTTACTAATATCGTTTCTTCCTGAATCATCCCTCGGTCTAACCATTTAATCAAATTCCCCCTATCTGATTAAATTCATCAATTTTCATCCCTTAATTAAATAAATCATTTTGTCTAATTAACTCAATCTCTTTTGTTAATTAAATCAATCCATCTAATCTAATTATCCCTATTTAATTAAATAATCAATTTATTTGATTAAATCTCTAAAGTCTATCCATTAAATTAAATAAATTAAAACCTTATTTGATTTAATCTAACACCATCTCTTTTAATTAAATAAATCAAAATCCTTATTTAATTAGCCTCTTATTATATTAATCTCTTATTTGATTTAAATAAATCCATAAATCTAAGTCAAATAAGTCACATCATCAAATCTCCTGTTAAATTAATTAACCCTTGATTAATTTAATCTCATCTCATGTCACATCCTCTAGATAATGCAAGTTGCACATGAAAATAGATTTAATTCATTTATTAAATCTCTATTTTCCTCACAAGGCATCTTTTGGAATATTCTCTCAATTTGAATTCAAAAATTCCAAGTCAACATGTACATCCAACAAGGCAATAAATTTATCTTACATGTCCTTTGCCTTGAGCCAAGTGGCATTTATTGCATTTTCCCTTCCCTCTTGCATGTCATTTCAACAAATTTGAATTTCAAATATTATGCATTTATTGGAACAAACCCCAAATCTTGCACATCCTTCATCCATTCATAGCTTGACAAGTGGCATCATATCATTGGATGAATGTTAGTCCCACATTGCTCAAATTTGGACATTCATCCATCTTGAAATTCTATAAATGAAGAGCTCATATCCTCATTTCATCATCCACAATTTGAGTAAAGTTACCATGCTCAAATATCTATCAAGCTTCATCCATCACCATTGAGTTCTTAGCTAGGATTTTTGCAGATTTTGGCTTGGAGCTATCATCCTTCATCAACAAAGTGGATCAATCTCTTCAAAATTCAAAGCTTGCATCTTAGGAATTGGGAAAGGGCCAATTTTCACATCAAATTGGCACCAATTCCCCCATGAGATCATGAGTTTGCATATTTAAATTAGGATTCAATCTAGTTTGTCATTTATATTGTGTTCTTCATTGTTTTCTCTCCTATTTTGAATTTGTAAATGGATTTCATGGGGAATCCTTGTTTTGGCTTGCAATATCTAACTTGAGGTGTTTATTCTCTTTGTCTTGCAGGTACCAAGGTTGGGGTTCACACATTTGGCGCTAGAAGGAGGGTTGGATATCATTATTTCTAATCTTTTCTTGAAATTTCCACATTTTCATTCACACACAGAAAATTCCAATGCTAGGAGCTCAGCGTCGCTGTTTTGGCACCATGGGCTCTTCAGCGTTGCTCTACGGCATTGCTTAAAACACAAACTTCGACGCTGGACTCGTCCCGCCAAAATATTTGAATTTCAAACTCTGCCGCTAGACTCGCCGACTTGCAGAAACTTTCAAAAAATATTAAACTCTGACGCTGGGCGAAAACTGCGATGCAGTTGAGCTCTCTATCTCGACACAGAGCACCACTGACTGGTAAGCGGTGTTGTGAGGGCACCGCTCAAAAACCAAACTGCGTCGCCATTGCGAGTTGTGACGTTGGGAGACAGTAAAAAGGGAAAATTTTATTTTAGCACGTGCTTTTGATTTATGATTAATTTATCTTTTGTTTTCTGGTTCTTAACTTCTATATTTTCCAGAATCTGACTGGTTTTTCTCACTTGTAGGTTGGAAATTGAAAACAAAGGAAGGAGGAGCATGAGGATATTTCGTGCAATCAAAGTGTTTTTAAACACTTTAGGGTTTGTTTAACACTTCTTCAAGGAATTATTAGCACTTCTTTCTTAGGATACTAATCTTCTGTTGGGTTTAAAAAGAATTCTTTTTGTTTATTTCTTGCAAAGGGTTAAAACGAATTTTAGGATCACAACTTACTAGATTTTGTTTCTTAGATTAACAATTGAACAAAATTTCTTTCACTTGTGATTTGGTGCTCTAAAACGAACTCACATTTTTTGCTTTGGGGATTTAAAAAGAACTAGTGCAAACTTTTTTTTTGTGAGGGCTTACTTAAACTAAAGCCATTGAAAAAGGAAGTATGCGCTTCTCTCGCGCTTTATAGAGATCTTGAGAATCAAAAGGCCTTTTTCATGACTTTAGGGTGAGACAAAGCAATCACCTCCACACTTCAATTTGGGTTTAAAATTGAACATCTTGTGCGAGTGTGAGTGGGAGTATTGTTGCGTATATTCTCTCTCCTTGTGGCCAACAAGGATTGATCGAGTTACGAATAATGTTCTTCATTCACTTTTGTTTATCCTAGAGGGCCTGCCTTAGGGAAAAAGTACTCACCCAAGGGAATGACTCAACCGGTAACACTCTAAAGCCAAGAGTATTTCCAATCGGGATATAAATGTGGATATTGGAAGAAGTGCCAATATCACGCGGTTGATTCTGACAAGATGGATCCGAAAGGGGACTCTTGTAGTATGGGTCAATCTCCATGAACGGAAAGTCCTTACTAAAACCCATGTGCTAGAATTTTCCAAAATCCTTTAATCTATTTGTTGGTGCAAGAATGGTCGTTCTCAAGCCACCCCACACTTTTACGGTCTTCTAGTAGAAATGGAAAACATGCCATGGGAGTTGATGCTTGGCTGCCTCGTATAAGTGAGTGCCGTGGAGGGGAGCTAGTGGGGTCAAGCATCTAACCATTCGCTAGAGATAAGCGTAGCTGGACTTGTCCAAGTGGGAATCCAACAAATATTGTCTTACACATCCATAGGATTGTACTTATTCTTGGGTTACAAAATGCATTGCTTGATCGAAAACATCATGGAAACAAACACTTGAATCTCATCCAAATTTCAAACCCTTTTGAGGACAAATACAATTGACTCAATCCATATGTTATTGCTTGCCCTTGGGATTCACGTCCTTAGAGGTTTCTAAACATTGGATTATATCTCGATTTGTCTCCTTAAAGTAAACAATAGGAAAACCCTTGCCTTAAGTTCATTGAATTTCCACATAACATATCTTGTGGGGTTTGAAGAAATTAAGACATTGGAAATCTTAGTTTGAAAAAATAATTGAAGAAAGTGCTTTTGGTAAAATAAATACATTAAGCAAAGCTAAGCAAAATGAACTTTCATATTTGTTGAAGACTCACAATCCCAAAGCAAAAATCATTGGTTGGAAATCCGAAAATGAATGTTCAAATGAAATCATTTCTTGGTTACAAAGGTTTTTAGGAAGCATTTGCATGCTCTTCAATACCTAGGTCTAGGAAAACAAAGTGTACCTTTTAGGTTCACCTTAGGATCAAAACATATCAAAATATTTTTTTCATCCATCCTCCAAAATATCAAAACAACATCATCTCACAATCACCTTTTGGAAAATCTTGAAATCATTCTTAATACTAGGCTTTGTGGCAAAAATCAAAATCATCAAAATCATTGAGACCAAATCCTTGAAAATTTTATCAAAAATACCTTTGGCTAGGCATGTGTAGATGCATCCTTTTGCATATGCTTAGTCAAAGTTATCAAAATCATCTTGTCTAGCTTAGTATATGTAGATGAATCCTTCTTCATATGCTTAGTGAAACAATAATCTTGTTTGAATAGGTGTGGGTAGATGCATCCTTCTCCTCGCACATATTCAAATCATCATCCTTTGAACAAAGCTATCCCTTATATCATCATCCAAACATCTTAGGGTCTTTTTGTTCAAAATCAAAATCAAAATCAAAATCTGCAAGTCCCAAAAGCCTAATATCTCACTCAAGGTTTATCAAAAGCCAAAAACATCCACATCACCCATCCCTAACATCATCATCATATCATCACCTTTGATCCTCAAGGCATCCTAAAACTTTCTACTTTGGGGCATAAAATAACGATCGATCCAAAGAATCAAGAGATTCATCTCCCATATTCTTGAAGATTGATCCTTGTTTTATGGTTCTAACTAGATCTCAATACAAGAAGAGTATGGAAGCCAACAAAGAAACACCCACTTCAAGCGATCTTAGCCAAACAAACACAGAAATGAATCCTATCGAATCAAGTAATCCGTTGACCCTCTCATCATCGCAAAACCCGCAAGAAGAAAACCAAGAAGAGAACCTTACCTTTGGAATGTCTCACGAAGAAATGATTGAAATGCTCCAAAATCCAGACAACCATAGAATCATCAACATCATGATGAGACTTAACCCTTCGTTATACATGCTTGAGCTAGCGAAACAAGGGGCCAAGTTACGTTCAGATTTTGATGTGATTACTATAGTGGAGACATCATTTCCCCCAATCTCATCCACCATCCCCATCTCATCTACACCCCCATCTCAAAACATCATGCAAAACATTCCGCAAATCACAACATCATTTGCTCCAACCCAAACCAATGTTAATAAGGGAAGCACATTTCTCAATGCACTTCAAACACACCCCCTTGTTAATAATCAAAATTTGGATGCAAACACCACCTTGGAACAAAGAATACCCCAAAACCCATTACACAAAAATGTTCCTCTCACATTCCATCACGATCCATCATCATCATTTTTTCACGCAACACCTCAAACACCTCTTCTCACAAATTCACAAGAAGAGGGAGATATATTTGGACCAGGGGGCATATTCGACACCATGAAATTTTCACAACTAACACCCCTTACATTTCCACCTCTCCCACCATTTCCAATATCATTCGCACCACTCCTTGGTTTAGGGCTTCCTCCCCTACCAAGTATCAATCAAACCTATATCCCAACCATCAATCAAAGCATTGCACCAAACGCTCAAAATTCATCGTTGATATTGCAACAACAAACGACGAATGCACAAGTGATTGCAACCTCATCAAACACCCCCTTAACATCACAAAGCATGGTCCCCCAAGGACCAACCATATCAACAACACCATCCATCACGTAAAACATCAACACTACCTTCACTAACACCATTCCAAATCCACCACCACCTCCACCACCACCAACTTCCACCACATCAAGCCAATACGACACGACATTGCAAGCTGCTTTCCAAAGAGGATACCAACAAGTTCAGAAACAAAAAGCTGAACAATTAGCTGCTCAGCAAGCTGCTTAAGCTGCATAGGATTCCCAAGCTACACAAGCCGCATTACAAGCGCAACAAGCCCAAGTGTTATTGCAACAAAAACAACAACAAGACGCACAAGCATTGCAAGCACAAAGGGCCGCTCAAGAACAACTGTTATTACAACAACAAGCAACACAGGCACAAGCAGCACAAACACAAACAACACAAGCGCAAGCTCAATATCAGGCACAACAAGCTCAATATCAAGCACAACTTCTTGTACAAAGACAAGCAACAAAAATTCAGGCATACCAGCAAGCATTAAAGTAATACCAAGAGCAGTAAGAAGCAGAAAAATTGGCAACCCAACAACAAGTGTTGTTGGAACAATAGCAAGCACAACAACAAGCGCAACAACAAGCACAAATCTTAGCGCAACAACAACAAGATCAACAACAAGCGTTGTTCATACAAAAGCAGGTAGAAGCCTACCTCGCTCGCTAAAACATACAGATACCATCAAACAATGCACTAACCAACCCATGATTGAAACACCCCAAAACACTTTCATACCACCCCCTGATCCCCAAAATGATGTAACGACACAACTCAGGTTGCTCTCGCAACAAGTGCTCGACCTTCAATCAGGGAAAACAACCAAAACGCTAAGAAACTTGTGTCCCTATCCATTTGATAGGAGCTTTATAATGAAACCATTCCCCAAGGGATTTGAAATCCCCAAATTTGACAAATATCGAGGGATGGGAAACCCTGAAGATCACATCAGGGAATTCCAGGTTCATTGCATGGAGGTCGCATATGATGATACTTATCTAATGCAGCTATTTCCTAGGAGATTGGTAGGCCACGCTATAGAATGGTTCTCTCACTTACCTTCAGGCATTAGAATATTCCAAGAAATTAGGGGCGCATTCATTAAAAATTACACATGCAACATTGCAATGGATGTTAGTCTCGAAGAACTCTCGGCTCTAAAACAAGGAAAGGGTGAATCATTCACCTCATTCCTACAATGATGGCGATCCAAGGCCAATCGGACCAAGTGGACCATGCCAGAAGAACAACAAGTTTTCACCATCATAGCCAACCTTGAAGGTCACTTGGAAGTTCATCTCAAGGTTCAGGGTATCACCACATATGATCAATTGATCTCCAAGGCGCTTGGTATCAAAAGATGCCTCATGACTCAACCCGTAGAATCAACATCATACCACGAACATCAAAACAACCGCCCACCATCCAATTACAATGATAAACCTCATACATGGGAAAGGAACAAAAATGTTACTAATGATGGCGTCGTCGATTCTAAGGTGGTCATTAGTGCCCCATGCCAACATACACCCACACCGCAAATCCAAATTCAACACCAAAACCACCATCACACAGCACACCAACCCAACAACAATCCAACCATCAATAATCTCAATGACCAAAGAGGACCACCCCAACGCAAAAGTTATCCCAAACGAAAATACACCATTTTGGGGGAACCACTGGAGGACATAATGAAAAAGTTGATCGAGGAAAAACTCATCAAGCCTCCTACATTTGAGAATTACCAAGAACTGGATGTCAAACCTCCTTGGTATAACAAGAATCAACTTTGCGAATTTCATAAAATCAAAGGTCATACCACAAATATCTGCATGAGACTCAAAAACATCATCCAAGATCTCATCGATAAAAAAATCATAAACATGGAACAACCTATGGGAAATCGAGATCTTAAGATATATACGAATCCGATGTCGAATCATGGCAACAAAGGGAATAAAAATGATAAAGGGAAGGGCAGTGTAAATCATATGTATGAAACAATCGTTGCCTCCCTAAATGAAGACTGCATGGTCATCACCATCAAGGACGCCCATGCCGAAGATTGTGGAGTCACCACAAGAGGCGGAAAAGTAACCATCACAGGATCATCCCAACCAAATAGAGTCCCTTCATCTAGATCTATTATGCATGGCTACAATGTCCTAGATCAACTTAAGAGAACACCAACACACATCTCCATCATGGAGTTGTTAAAAATATCATCAACTCATAAAAAGATCCTTGAGGAAGCATTAGCCTCATCCATTGTCCCCGCAGATCTCGATGCGGAGCAATTCCAAGCTATGGTTAGAAATATCATAATGCCTAATCTCCTTACATTTTCTTACCAAGATTTCCCCACCCAACCATCTCACAACCGTGCACTTCACTTGGAAGCCATTGTACACAAGAGAAAAATCAAAAGGGTCTTGGTGGATGGAGGTGCAGGTTTGAACATCTGTTCTCTCAGCCTCATTAAGCAGTTGAAAATATCAAAAGATTCCATCGACAAAGGAAAGGGCATCACGATAAGAGCATATGATGACCAAGAAAGAGTGTCTCAAGGAATGATTAAACTCCCTATTCAAGTAGGGCCAACTCTCATGGAAACCACTTGTCAAGTCTTGGATCTTGACTTGCCATATAATATCCTCCTGGGATGCCCATGGATCCATGTGATGAAAGCCATAGCATCAACCTTCCACCAATGTGTGAAATTTACACATAATGGACAAGAGGTTATTGTCCATGGAGATCCCGAACCGTTTTCATATTGCAAAAATCTTGAAGCAAAGTATTACAAAATCCCCCAGGTGCCAAAAAATGATGAGGGCCCATCCACACCATACATCGACCCCACCACTCTCGCGTCCACTTTTGCGACAGAGACACCCGCCATTCCCACCATTCCCACTATCTTCAACATCAAGCTCATCATCCAAGAGGATGGTTGTGGAAGCTACAAGCTCCCTAACAATGCTTTTGTGATAGGAGAGTTACCACAATCTCCTAGATCACGGGGACATCCACAAGAAAATCAAGCTTCCACATCGCAAACCTATCCTGAACTCACAAGATGGGGAGACCTTGGCTAGTAGGTTATTGAAGCAGATCCATCTCACATGTTGTATCAATATGAAAGACCAACAACTAATTTACCAATGGATGAGACAAGCAAGGGCCTACAAATGATGCTTGCAATGGGCTACAACATAAATCAAAGACTGGGACAAAATGACAATGGGCTCATAATACCTATCATGCAAGAGACGTGACCCATAACAAATCTTGGCCTTGGATGTACCCCTCTGAGTATAACCATACATGGCTGAAGTCCTCTGATTAGAACGGTTAATATTTCTCCTCAACCAATACTAGCATAGATATGCTCACCAATATCCACAGGTAGAGACATACATAACTTTATAACTGAGGCCTATATTAGTAGCAATGACGAGGATAACATGACCAATCTACCTAGGTTATTTGAGGACACCACCCTGTGTATGATTAGCACCCTCTCCTTTGAAACAGACCATCAAAATCATGAGATCCATTTAGTGTACCCCCAACTGATCGACTATGACCAACGAGGACCACCGGTTCTTGATACATTCGAAAATGATGAGGCGCTCTCAGAATTCATGGGATTGCGGGACAACATTCTGGAAGGGGATCACAAAGCAGGGTTTATAATGGAGTTGGACACACAGGCCTATTACGGGGAAACGATTGAATCCTTCATTCGCAAAAGTGAGAAACTAAGAATCATATCTAAGTCTTTGAGTGAAAACCACACTGTGGCACTCTCTGACAAGAAAATAGTAAAAAGAAAGGACGTATCCAACGGTGAAAACCTCTCTGAGGCGCCCGAGGATGAAGGATTCAATCTTCCTCTAAGAGCTATTCATCAAGAGAAGTTAGCAGTCTTGGCCAAAAAATGCAATCCTGTCAACTTAGGAACAGAGGAGACCCCGCATATCACATTCTATGCGGAATCACTATTATCAGAAGAGCAAGAACTCCTAGCAGCATTCCTAAGGGAAAGGCAAATAAACTTCTCATGGAGTTATGTTGACATGCCAGGGCTTGATCCAGAGACTGTGGTTCATCACTTAGTAGTGTATCTAGAAGTAAATCCGGTCAAACAAAAGCTTCAAAAAATGCATCCTCAAATTGCCTTATTGGTCAAAATGGAGCTCAAAAAGTTGTTAGATGAAGGATTTATCCGACCAATCGATTATCCAGAATGGATCTCAAATTTGGTACCTATTTCAAAGCCTGACGGAGCCATCAGAATCTGTACAGACTTCAGAGATTTGAACAAAGCATGTCCCAAGGATGATTTCCCACTTCCCAACATCGACATGATAATAGACATGACAGCAGGACATGAGATGCTATCACTAATGGACAGATTTTTAGGATACAACTAGATCATGATAGCAAAAGAAGATCAATAGAAGACGACTTTCACTTGTCCATGGGGGACCTACTGTTGGAACATGATGCCATTCAGCCTAAAGAACGCAGGAGCAACCTATCAACGGGCCATGATATTGATATTCCACGACATGATTCATAAAACAGTCAAAGACTATGTTGACAAAATTCTAGCTAAGTCAAGAAAAAGAAAAGATCATATAGCAACCCTAAGTGCTATCTTTGACAGACTGGAGGAATACAAAGTCAGACTAAATCCCAAGAAGTGTGTCTTTGGCATACAATCAGGTAAATTGCTAGGATACATAGTGTCCATGAGGGGTATCGAGGTGGATCTGGCGAAGGTGAAAGCAATCCTCGAGATGGAAGCACCAAGGACATTAAAACAATTGAGAAGCCTCCAGAGCAGACTCCAATCCAACTGACGATTCATAACACAACTGGCAGGTAAGAAGAATCCATATTCTCACCTACTCCACAAGGGGGTAATGTACAAATGGGATACAAAATGTGAAGAAGCATTCAACAAAATCAAGGAATACCTACTAACACCACCAGTCTTAATGCCACCCATCCTAAAGAAACCATTGATCTTATACGTATCAGCAACAGTAGCAGCCCTTGGAGCTCTCCTAGCACAGCATGATGAAAATGGAACAGAGAGGGCTATCTACTATATTAGTAGAACAATGGTCAGTCATGAGCTAAACTACTCATTCATCGAAAATGCATGTCTCACAGTAGTGTTTGCATCACAAAAATTTAGACATTACATGTTGGCACACAATATAAAGCTCATCGCCAAAATTGATCCCCTCAAATATTTACTATCAAAGGAAATGCTCACGGGAAGAATGAAAAAATGGGTAATGATACTGTTAGAGTATGACATCGAGTATGTAGAGCGGAAAGCCATTAAGGGTTAGGTTATTGCAGATCAACTAGTAGAAGCACCTATTTATTCTGAGAATCCTCTTGTCTCAGAGTTTCCAGATGAATCTATTTTTAACCTCAACGTAGTTGACCACTGGAAACTATACTTTGATGGCTCATACACGCAGTGCATATCAGGAGCCGGTGTCTTCTTCATCACCCCACAGGGGGACTGCATACCAAGGTCATACAAACTAGCATATCCTTGCACTAACAACATCGCGGAATATGAGGCTTTGACTATAGGTCTCAGGATAGCAGTACAATGGAACATCATAGCTCTCAAAGTCTACAGAGACTCTCAGTTGATCATAAATCAAGTCAATAATGAATATCAGACCAAGGATGATAAGCTCACTCCATACAAGAAATTGGTGGAGACTCTCAAAGAATCTTTCATTGAAATAACATTTGAACAGATTCCTAGAACCAACAACAGAGCAGCAGATGCCATGGCAACAATTGGATCCCTATTTAACATCCCTCAGAAGGTTCCAAAATATGAATTCTTGATTGAGCAGCTTCTCGTTCCTAAATTTGAGGTACCAGAATCAGAATTCGTGTGTGAAATCATTGGTCCTAGTGATCCTTGGTACCATGACATCTACACATATATTCGAATAGGAGTCATACCCGCTGACCTACCATCAAACCTAAAATGAACCTTTGTTAAAAAGGCATCCAGATTTGTCATCCTAGGTGATAGCTTATACCGTAGAAGCATAGAAGGTACCTTGCTACGTTTCCTAAATGCTGAGGAGGCATTAACCGCTCTAACTGAGGTACACAACGACATCTGTGGATCACACTTGAGTGGAATGACCATCGCCAAGAAACTGCTGAGGATGGGGTATTATTGGCCCACAATGGAAAGAGAAGCACATGATCATGCTAAAATATGTCTACAATGTCAGCAACATGGGGACCTCATCCATGCTCTAGCTCAAGAGCTTCATCCTATTATCACACCATGGCCCTTTTCGTAGTGGGGACTCGATCTCATTGGGAAAATCACTCTGACCTCATCTAATGGCCACAAATTCATCATAACCGCAACATAGTACTTCACTAAGTGGGTGGAGGCCATACCCATGATGTATATAACTGGGAAGCAGATCTCAAAATTCATCTTGAACTATCTCATCTGTCGTTACGGGGTCCCACAAGCCATTATCTCGGATAATGGGACTCCATTCAAGAACTAGGAGTTTCGTGACTTATGCGAGAAATTCAAAATCCAACATCGCTTCTCCACCCCATACTATCCCCAAGGCAATGGCCAAGCAGAAGCCACAAACAAAACCATCCTCAAAATCCTCGAGAAAATAGTCAATGATGCAAGTCATGACTGACATCTACAGCTTAATCCCGCCCTTTAGGCCTATCAAACCAGCATCCGCACACCCACCAGTGCCACCCCCTTCTCCTTGGTCTACGGATCAAAAGTCGTACTCCCCATTGAGATCGAGCTCCCATCCCTTAGGATATCACTGCAAAACCTCATCACAGATGAAGAGTATAAGGTATCAAGACTAAACGAGCTAGAGCTACTGGACGAGAGACACATAGATGCTTTGAATCATTTACAAGTCTATTAGAATAGACTCAAATGGAGCTACAATAAGAAAATTAGAAGCAAGACTTTCCAAGTCGGAGAACTGGTCTTAAAAGAAAATCAGAAGAATGTCCCAAACCCAAGCAGCCAAGGAAAGTTCGAACCTAATTGGTTAGGACTTTTTTTCATCACAACAAGTTATAAGTCAGGGGAATATCAGTTATCAACACCCGAAGGGGAACCTCTGCAGGAGCCCATGAATAGCTCCCATCTCAAAAAGTTTATGCCTAATTCTTTCAAGGTATAAAACACCAAAAAATCCAAAAAATCAGAAAAAGTCCTAAAAAAATGGTTACTTCGGCAAAAACCTGGCAAACAGGCGTCTTGGTGACAACAAAAAAATCAAAAAAAGCAAAAAATCCAAAAAAAATCAGAAAATGGATACAAAAAAATTGTCCTATAGTGAAAACCACTTTGGTGGCATTTTGGGCAAGTACCTTGGTGAAAACCTGGCAAACAGGCACCTTGCATAAATAAGCACTTTTCATCCACCAGAATCTGAGGAGTAGTCTATTGCATCACGCTGGGGGAATATTCTCATCAGATCAGATTCATGTATGATCTTAAAATCCTTAAATCAGAAAATCCAAAAACATCAAAACATATCAAAATCCAAAAATAGGTCAAAAATTCATATCAAAAAGTAAAAAACAGAGTCGTCAGTCGAACTACGTTGTCTCTGAGCTTGAACGTAGGCAAGGTTGATCTTTGATCATCCCCTGAGACACTTAGGTTAGTCCTATGGGAGTCCATCATAATAAATTGACACCTCATCATGTATATCATCATCTGTAAATCGGTCAAGTCGTCAGTTGAACTATGTGGTCTCTGCGTGTATAACGTAGGCAAGGCTAATCTGTTGATCAAACCTCGAGACCCCTAGGATAGGTCTTCAGGTTAGTCTTTTGGTCAAAATCTTAGAAAATCCCAAAAACATTCAAAAAATCAAAAAATTAAAACATTTGAAAATCTCAAAAAATACCAAAAACAGCCTCAAAACATTGCAAAACATCAAAAACATCCAAATATTTGAAAAAATCCATCCATCTCATCTCGCTTGCACCCGTAATAACACCACTCATAATAAACTGATCGTCATCATCAACCTTTGGTGAAATAATTAGAAACAAGTCTAGCAGATTTAAAAGTAAAACTCCAAATGTCAAGTCTTAGGTCTAAGTCAGTGCATAAGCAAATTGGTCATCTCTTTATATCGGTAACACATCATCTGAATTGGTCCCATATCAATCATCCCTTAGAACACTTTGGATAAATGAAATGACATGTCGCCATCCACTAACATGTCCTAGGATGAATCCTTCCCACAATGGGCATTATCTTTTGGCAATAAGTTTCGGTTATCATCCTTAGAAAACACATCCTCTTTCCGTTAGCGGTATTGAAGAGCATCAATTTGTTTGTTTACTTGGTCTTTATCTTTTGACTTATCTTATTTATGCTCATTCCAAGGACGTCTCGATGATATCCCAAAACAAAGGATTTAGAGAAAAAGGAATGGGGCAACAATCATTATCTTTTGTTTGTTGTGCTTGTTGGACGTTCTTGTAATATAACCTCAGAAAATACTTGCTTTGTTAGGTATGTATGGAAGAGGTCTAGGGAAACTTGTTGACTATTGCATGGATAGGTTTACCTTTCCGTGTTTTGGTCTAAGGTGTCTGTATGTCAGGTGTGAACAAGAATACTCCTATCTGCTTGTCAAGTCAAAGTTCATCACATTGGGTACAATGCCATCCTGGTTTTCTATACCTTGATGCATCATACCATGTGTGTTATCAAACATAAGAAAATTTGGCCCTTTGAAAATTCCAATTCCTCGACAAGTAATCATCATCATCGTCATTTTCATTTGCATCATCTTGTGTCTTGTTGAAATGACTTCTTCTTTTTCTTACTAACCACACTAACAAGGTACTATGGTAGTTGATCATCATCACCATCATCATCATCGATTTTGCATCCACAAATCATTAGCATATTGCATAAACACATCATATAGGAAACATATGCATTGCATTTTAATCATCATATAAATAGGTTATCATAAACATTCTTCATAGATAGGTGCATCCATGTTATTGCATTTAACGCATTACATTGCACCTCATGCCATTATATTAATCATTGCATAAACATTCATTTGCATTTCATAACCATTTCATATTACCATCTTTCATATAAATCATCGCATAACATCTACAGAAGCATTCCATAATCATTTTTGCATAATCATAAATCAATAGATATATAAGCATTTAATTCATTAGGCATACATGTTTGCATAACATCATGACATCATCTCACCACTTTACGCATTAACATATCATTGCATCTCATAAAACCATTTCATTATGCATTAACACCATTTCATTTGCATCATCTCACGACCATCACATTCATATTACATCCATCCATAAATCATCTCATATATAAGCATATCCCACACGTTATTGCATATACCATAGATCATATCATTTTACATATTAAAATCCATATCACATATCACATTGGCATAAAATAAATCATCACATAGATAACATCATTGCACATCATAGGTTAGCATAATATAGATCTGTTAGTCATAATCATAACGCATACATCATTAGAAATAAATGCATCCATAAGACATTGCTGCAAAGCATATAGAAACAAACCATCCATGCATAAAGGAAAACACAATACATCACATTAAAATCGGCTCATATATATCATCAATATCACTGTCATAGTACAAAGAATAAATCGGATCACTGTACATATATGTTAATCAGTACAAAACGCCCATTGGGCTATCAAAAATGAGCCCATAAGGTACAAAAAGTGTATCATCTTGATCAAGCTCGATCCCTGTGAATGTTGCCCTCACCCCTATCACCGTGACCCTCTAGTGGTCTCTGGCTGGCCCGCTCTGAGTACTCTGGGACCCAATCAACTCTGGGTACGGTATCATGATAAGCCCGTCGGTAGTACTCTATCTCTCGGATGGCATCCTTGTAAGATCGCACTAGCACTGTACCCTAGGAGGAGGAGGCTATCATACTCTCAATCTGCTGCCTGCGGCCTAGCTCAGTGGCTACCTGTAGCTCTACAGCCTGTCTCTGCAGCACAGCCTGATCTCTCTTTGCTCTGAGCTGCTCTCTCTCAGTCCTTGCCTGATCTCTCTCAGTTGTCATAGCCTGAACTTGGGCTTGCAGCTACGCAATATATGCATCTCGATTGTCTTCCTGTCCCTATGGTTGCACCTGAGGCTGATCCTCATCCCGTGGTGGCTCTTGTTGCTGATCCTGCATGTGTACGTCTCCATGACCTAGCAGAACTGGAGGAACACCTGGTGGATCTTGTCAAATTTCAATCCTCGGTCCTCACCCGCATCCTCTCCCTCTGCCTCTGACCCTATGCACATCTGGATCCTCGCCTAGAATGGTCAACCAAAGTGGAGGTCAGAACCAGTCCCTATAGGCCTGAGTAGTGCCTGGATCTGCCAAGCATTGATCATAAGCCCACGGTCGGGCTACCAAGTGCCTAAAGCTATCAATTGCCTCTGAGGCAGGAATACCATGTCCCCATGACACATGTGTCATGCTGCGAGCAAAAATGGCTACATAGTCATCATCAAGCCGATCCTGCGGCTCTTCGAACTGACGCTGTACACGCCCAAATAGGTACCTCTCGATCATCGTGTGCTCCCGCCCTGCATATATCGGTCCTGGCGGCAATAAAAGAGCTGATCAACATCGTCAGCCCATCCGAGCCGACCAAGGTATGGAAGCCAAGTGAAAACTAGCATCTCATCTAGGACCCACCTTTAGTAGGGGATCCCATGCTCACTAGTGTGTGTAAAGGACACACAACCTCTGTATCGTGCCACGAGGGAATCCTCTGCCCCCATCAAAACTGGAACGACACGTGGCTGTAGCACAGAAATGTGCTCCCACGCCCAGACGTGAAGTAAAGTCACTCCAGCCCCCAGTGCTCTGTTGTCCATGTATACATACTCATGTAGGTCCCTGTAAAGTGAAGCCAGAAGGACAGGCCCCCATGCGAAGAGAATCGACATATCTCGGACCATCCGCTCCCAATAATACCCCTAGCCAGAACTGAAATATCGCCCTCATCTGTCTGGGGCAACGAGACCTGAAATGATGGTTGCAACTGCCCATCGAAAGGGAGGTGCTATAATCCTGTATCTCTTTAGCTCAATCTGTCCCTCGTAGTAGATGATGTCTCGTGTGGCAAGGACTCTAATGCAGGACTCGTGTCCCTCATCCATATCAAAGATCTCCCATCGACCGTGAATAGGCAATCTTAAAATGCACCAAACATCCTCCAGAGTGATGGTGGCCTCGCCAGTGGGGAGATGAAACGATGACGTCTCGTTGTGCCACCTATCGGCCAGCGCTGACAACATCCCTAGGTGAGTGTGCACGGGCGTCGCATACATAATGTGCCATAATCCCGCAACTCCCAGTCGATCCTGGTCTCGGTCGCTCAAGTCTCGTAGGACGCTAGCTAAATCTCATGACCAGTGCTCCCGAGAGTAGAGCTCCCTCACCGTATCCTGCATCAAGGAAGGTCAGTGTGTTAAAAAATTTGAAAATTTCCTAGTCGAATGCTCCAGAAAGTCCCCAGCGACATAGTTTGTGATGGCATCGCAGTCTGATTTTACTCAAACTCTGACGCTCGAGCCCAAAAAGAGCCAAATGGCACCGCTATGGCACACTTTCTCCTCCAGCATCGCAGTTTGCGTGAAAGGGGCGCCACAGCGGCGCACTTTACCCAAAACGACCCGCTGAGCCTGAGCCTAGCGTCGAAGTTTGTAAACTCTGAACTGCATCGTTGCGGCACAAAACAACACTGCTGCGGTGCAAAATGGAACAACGTGGCATAGTTTAAATGCTGAGCAGCACTATATAGCGCTGCTGGGGATGAGCTCCCCTAATTACGACATTAAATGAAAAAACTAAGCTAAGGTAAGGGTCACATATTGGTGCCCCAATGCCAGGTGGCCACTGGTATGTCCGAACTTGATCGGTGATGTGCAGGGGAAGCTATCATTGCACCATATCGCTAGAGAGTTAGAGCTCAAATCTCAAGTTTGCTAGCGGAGGTGTGTGAAAATGACTTGAAAGTGACCCCTCGGGCCCCTTTTAAGCCTAAAAATTAGGGTTTTTTAATCCTAAATAACTGTCCTGCTAGGGTTTGGGACCCCCGAACGTATTTTTTTCTGATTGAGGCTTGTTTTTCATCGTTTTATTGCGTTTAGACATGTTTTTAGCCTCCTAGACCCCTTTCAGACCTGTCGGGCACTTTGTCACCTTTTTTTCGCGAGATCACCCAAAAAATTAAAATTTTCATCCAATCTCTCGAGGGGCATTATAATGGCATTTTTTTCTCTTACCATGCAACAGTGGGGCAAGTTTTTAAAATATAAAAAAAATTGGCTTTGATCGAGATCGTTTATTCTTTGAACCAATGCAACGAGTGCATTGCTTTAAAGAGGGGCAAAATGTAGACATGTAAAATATATTGATTGACATTGTGCATCTGATCCTGACTTACTAACATCGATTCTTCCTGAATCATCCCTCAGTCTAACCATTTAATAAAATTCCCCCTATCTGATTAAATTCATCAACTTTCATCCCTTAATTAAATAAATCATTTTGTCTAATTAACTCAATCTCTTTTGTTAATTAAATCAATCCATCTGATCTAATTATCCCTATTTAATTAAATAATCAATTTATTTGATTAAATCTCTAAAGTCTATCCATTAAATTAAATAGATTAAAACCTTATTTGATTTAATCTAACACCATATCTTTTAATTAAATAAATCAAAATCCTTATTTAATTAGCCTCTTATCATATTCCTCTCTTATTTTATTTAAATAAATCCATAAATCTAAGTCAAATAAGTCACATCATCAAATCTCCTGTTAAATTAATTAACTCTTGATTAATTTAATCTCATCTCATGTCACATCCTCTAGATAATGCAAGTTGCACATGAAAATAGATTTAATTCATTTATTAAATCCCTATTTTCCTCACAAGGCATCTTTTGGAATATTCTCTCAATTTGAATTCAAAAATTCCAAGTCAACATACCAACAAGGCAATAAATTCATCTTACATGTCCTTTGCCTTGAGCCAAGTGGCATTTATTGCATTTTTTCCCTCTTGCATGTCATTTCAACAAATTTGAATTCAAATATTTGCATTTATTGGCACAAACCCCAAATCTTGCACATCCTTCATCCATTCATAGCTTGACAAGTGGCATCATATCATTGGATGAATGTTAGTCCCACATTGCTCAAATTTGGACATTCATCCATCTTGGAATTCTATAAATGAAGAGCTCATATCCTCATTTCATCATCCACAATTTGAGTAAAGTTACCATGCTCAAATATCTATCAAGCTTCATCCATCACCATTGAGTTCTTAGCTAGGCTTTTTGCAGATTTTGGCTTGGAGCTATCATCCTTCATCAACAAAGTGGATCAATCTCTTCAACATTTGAAGCTTGCATCTTAGGAATTGGGAAAGGGCAAATTTTCACATCAAATTGGCACCAATTCCCCCATGGTATCATGAGTTTGCATATTTAAATTAGGATTCAATCTAGTTTGTCATTTATATTGTGTTCTTCATTGTTTTCTCTCCTATTTTGAATTTGTAAATGGATTTCATGGGGAATCCTTGTTTTGGCTTGCAATATCTAACTTGAGGTGTTTATTCTCTTTGTCTTGCAGGTACCAAGGTTGGGGTTTGCATAGTATGTTCTATTTTAGTTGTGAAAATTGTAACTTGAATAGTGTTCATCCACACTTAAGATGGAGCATGTATTTTCCATCCCTTATGCTACTGTAGTTGGTAGTTTGATGTATCCTATGAATTGCACTAGAGACTAGACATTACCCAAGTAGTGGGAGTCTTGATCCCTTTCATGGCTAATCTTGGAAGGGATCATTGGGTAGTAGTGAATAGTGTTTTCATTTATCTATAAGGTACTATAATTTTTTGTTAAGCATCTTCATTAGCCCCATATTCAACAACACAAATTTTGTTAGGATTGTCACTTCAACAACCACTAGGCCAAACTTAATTAGCTGATTATAGGGGATTGCAACATCAAGGATCTTCAATAGCAAAGGGAAATTATAATTTAGTTGTGGATATCCAAGGATTTTTAGACTCGTTGGGTAGGATATGTAGTAGGAGATGTGCTAGTGGTTATGTCTTTAAATTTTTTGGTAGTGTGATCAATTGGATGGGCAAGTAATAGATTCTTCTTTGTCCACTATAGAGATAGAGTATTGAAGAGCACACATTAATACTAAGAGGGGGGGGGGTGAGTCAGTATTAGGAAAAAATTTAGCACTTATTTCAAATTTTAAAATCTAAGTTCAAAACCATTAAGCAAATAACACATGCAAGAACACAAAAATTACGTAGAAAACCCCTAAGGAAAAAAACCATAACAAAATATTGCTTTTATTAACTTCTTACAAAATGTACGAAACAACCCACATAAGACACCGATTTTACAAATGTGAGCTCCAACTCATTGGAAGCACCAACTCCCTCTGAGCACCAACTTAGTATGAGGCACCAACCTCCAATAAACTCTACTTAAAAAAATTCTTTGTAATCTACTCAATCTCTCTTCATAAATATACAATTTTTATTTGCTCATCACACTCTATCTTTGATCTTCAATCATTGAAAAAACATCATCTCGAAAACTATATACTCTATTCATGCCTTCATAAAAGAAATCCCATTGCCTTAGATAAAGAAAAACCTTTTTTTACGTAGTAAAAAAGAAAACTACATGCAGCCGTACCTTTTTTATTTTTCTTTCTAGAAACTAATTAAACAACAACAAAAGACTTCTCATGAGTTGTTGTTTGAATTCTCAAAATTGAAGATTTCCAAAATAACTTGGTGCCCAAATCTGATTATGAACCTTATCAAATTTGATTCTAAATCTGCATTAAATCTTTCTTTTTATGTCACATTAAATCTTTCTTTTTATGTCATATTAAATATTTCTTTTTATGAAATAAATCATATTTGGCTTTTCCTCTTATATCCTCAAACATTCTTTTCTTGTTTCCTTCTATTCTCATCTATAAATCTGTTTTTCCTCTTTCCTCTTATTTTTTCATTCTCATCTATTTATTTTCTTGTCTTGTACAACTGCTTTTAAAATATTAACTTATTTCCTTCTAAAAATGGCGGCCAACTTTATGTGATTTACTTTCCTTTCTCAAACCTTATTAAATCTTATCAAAAGAACTATTTTCATGGTGGCACCCAACTGCTCTTTTATCTACTTTAACCATGCTTTTGTCTTCTTTTACATGTGAATTATTTCTAACACATCAACATTCTAACTCTAGGTTCTTATATCTTTTTGCATGCATTAAGCTTTGACATGATCAATGATAATTATCTAACAATCTCCCCTTTTTTCATTGATGGGAACATAAAGCTTACAAACTGAAACTACAAACTGAAACCACAATGCTTGAAATTGTTCCACTTGTCTTTGATTCTCCCCCTTTGACATCAATGACAAAGGAGATAATAAATCTAAAACTTCTTCACATAAAGCTAAATAATATGAAAATTATAAGCTCCCCCTTAATCAATACTCCACCTAATTGACAAGATGAGTGTGAAATCACTCCCAACTTCTTCTTCAGGTACTCAAAAGTTTCCTTTGGAAGTGGCTTGGTGAAGATATTTACAACCCATTCTTTGGTGACAACATATTTTAACTTCACTTGATTTTTAGCAACTTTCTCTCTTAAAAAATGATACTTAATTGGAATATGTTTATTCTTGAAGTGCATAATTGGATTCTTGGATATATTAATTACACTTGTATTGCCACAAAAAATAGAGATGGGATGATCAAAATCTACCTTGATGTCCTTCAGTGTCTGCTTCATCCATAGAAGCTATGTGCAACAAGAAACTGTTGCAATGTATTCAATTTCAGTTGTAGACAAATAAACTGACTCTTATTTCTTACTCAACCACAAAAGAAGATAATTTCCTTGAAAGAATGCACCTCCACTCATGCTCTTTCTATTTTCAATGCTACCAACCCAATCTGCATCTGTGTATGCTATGAGGGTAAAATATTCACCTCTTGGATACTATAAACTATAGTACCTTTCAAATATTTGAATATCTTCTTTACTACACTTACATGAGTCTCCTTTGGTGCAGCCTGAAATAGAGCCACATTACTAATACCTTGCATAATCTCTGGGCATGTAGTTGTGGCATACAATAAAATCCCAATCATTGACCTATACAAAGTTTGATTAGCTTCGGGATATTCATCGTCCTTTCTCAACTTGCATCCTATAACCATGGGGGTACTCATAGGATTATAGTATTCTACCTTGAAATTCTTCAACATTTTCTTAATATACTTGGTTTGAGAAAGAAATATTCCATTAGTTGGTTGTAATATTTGCAAACCAAGAAAATAAGACAACTCACCAAGCATTGACATTTCAAACTCATTCTGCATGGTAGTAGCAAATTCTTTGTACATATTTATACTATTTCCTCCAAAGATGATATCATCTACATAAACAATAACAATTAACATGTTATTACCTTCATTTTTGACATAGAGGTTGTTGTCCACAAATCCTCTTTTATAGCCTTGCTGGTGCAAGTATTTGTCTAATCTTGCATACCAAGCTCTGGGGGCTTATTTCAACCCATACAAAGCCTTCTTCAATTTGCAAACATAGTCTTGATTTTCTGAAATAATAAATCCATCAAGCTATTCCATGTATACTTCTTCCTCCAAACTACCATTCAGAAAGGGAAATTTTACATTTATTTGAAAGACTTTAAAATTATTAAATCTTGAGAAATCTAGAAACATTCTTATTGCTTCTAACCGAGCAATAGGTGCAAATGTTTCTTCAAAGTCAACACCCTCAACTTGTGCATATCTTTTTCACACAAGTATTTCCTTAGTTCTAACAATTTATCCAACTTTATTTAATTTATTCTTGAAGACCCATTTAGTTCCAATGACATTCTTATATTTGGGTCTTGGAACAAGTTCCCAAGTTCTATTCTTCTCAATTTGATTGAGCTCTTTGTCCATTGCTTCTATCCAATTTTTGTCTTTACTTGCTTCTTGAACACTCTCTGGTTCAATTTTGGACAACAAAGACGTATCTTCATTTTTTGAATAATCTATCAATCTTCTTGTTGCTCTTGGCATATCACCTCTTATTATCAGATCTTTTGGATGATTTCTTTTTATAAATTTAGATGGTGTCTTTGTGGAAGCTTTTTATGATGTCTCAGTAGGTGTCTTTGATGGTGTCTTTTGTGTAACTATTTCAACTGCACCTCCTACAATTTCTTCATCTTCCTTGAACTCCTTTGAATCTAGATCATCTACCTCTTGTATTTGTTTTGGAAGACTTCTATCTTCATCAAATTTAATGTTTTCATTCTCAACAATTTTGTGCAAGTCCTTATTGTAGCATTTGTATGCTTTACTCTTGGAATAACATCCAACAAAAATTCACTCATCTTCTCTCAAGTCAAATTTACCTAGATTGCCTTCATCTTTTATAATATAACATGGATTTCCAAACACTCTGAAGTACTTCACAATTGTTGGCCTACCTTCCCATAACTCATAAGGATTCTTGTTGCTATTGACTCAGATTAATCCATGATTTTGAATATAAATAGTAGTATGAACTACTTCTTTCCAAAAAGAATCAGGGACTTTGGACTCATTCAACATGCTCCAAACCATCCCTTGAACCATCCTATTTTTCCTTTCCACAACACCATTTTGTTGTGGTGTTCTTGCATCTAAAAATTATCTTTTTATTCCATGATTTTCATTGAAATCATGGAATTCACTTGAAGTGAATTCTCCTCCTTTTTCTGATCGAAGACATTTGATCTTCTTTCTAGTCTCATTCTCCACTAAGGCTTCAAATGCATTAAATTTTTTGAGAGCTTCTGATTTTTCCTTTAAAAAAGTAATCCAAGTCATTCTTGTAAAATCATCAATTAAAAGAATAAAATATCTTTCACCTTGCTTGCTCCTTGTTCTCGTTGACCCACATAGATTTGTATGAATTAGATGTATAGGATTTGTAGTAGAACACTCCTTAGATTTTAAGCTTCCTCTAGTTTTCTTTCTCAAATAACATTCTTTACAGATTATGTTTGAAGGTTTTGAGAGTTTTGGAATATCTCTAACTACTTCCTTATGACTGATTTTGACAAGATTGTCAAAATTTAGGTCCCCCAATCTCTTATACCTTAACCAACTTTCATTTTCTTGTGACATGCAACACTTTTCACTTTTGGTTTTATTAAGAATATAAAGATTGTTTCTTGCTCTACTAGCCTCAACAATAGATTTTCCTTCTTTGCTTATTTCACACCCTTTAGAATTGAAAGTAAGAGTGTGTCCTTGGTCACACATCTAACTCTAACTCAAAAGATTGTGTTTCAAACCTTCAACAAATAATACATTTTCTATTTTTATTCTTCCATATTCAAGAACAAGAGTGCCTTTACCTAAAATTTTGGCTGAGGCATTATCACTAAATCTTACTCTACCACCATTTATTTTCTTCAAAGTAAGAAACTTACTTTTGTCACCTGTTAGATGTCTCGAGCAACCACTATCAATATACCGAGTATCGCCTTCATTTTGTGCATGCAAGGCTATTTGAACAATCATAGAGTTTTCTTTTTCTTCTAATTTCATCTTTCTCCAGACCTTTTTCTCTTCTTGCTCATTTTATCTAGGGGGTTCTACAAAATTACTTCTACAAAGATTTGTAGTATGACCAAAATTATTGCACTTGTAGCACATGATATTAAAATTCATTAAAGGAGAAAAATAATTTATACTCATCAAACCTTGACTTTAGTTAATATTCCATGCATGATTATTTCTAGGATATGATCCATAATTCCAAGCTCTATGACTAAAATTATTTCTTTCATGTACTTTGCAATCCATGGCCCTATGACCAAATTGACTGCATGAAAAACAATAACCATAAAAGGAGTTATTAAACCTGGTTATTTGTGCTTGTATAGATGAAAGATGTTTTTTGAAGCCATAATTTCTAACTCCAAAATATGTACTTGTATTTTGGCTATCTTTTAACTTATTTTCACCATTTTTAAGACTTTTAGCATAGCTTGTTTGTTTTTCTTCATTTTATTTTTTGAACATTCTAGGTACTTTATAATTTTGACCTTCTACAAATCCAAGACCACTTTTATCAAAAGTAGGCTTTTTTGCATTAATGATTCCACTCAAATTTTCAAAACGCATTTCACCCTTCAAATTAATATTTTCTTATACCACTACTTTATCTAATTGCTTTCTCAAGGAAATAATTTCAGCTTCTATTTTTTCACAATTTTCTTCTTTTATTTTCAAGTGATTTCTCACTTCTTCAAATTTCTTAGCTTCTTCAATTTGAATTTTCAAATCTATAATTTTATCTTCAACTTCATCAAAATCTTGTGATATTTTATCTGATGATTTCTTGTCTTCTTGAAGTTGCACCTTCAATTTATAATTTATCCTCTTAAGCTTTTCAATCTCCTCATAGGCAAAGGAAAGCTCTTCTTCGATATCTGCTCCATCTTCTTCATTGGTCTTATTTCCAAAATCTTCTTTCTAATCACTGTTTTCTTCTATACCCATGAAAAGTATTTATTCTCTTTCACTAGAAGAACCTCCATCACTGTCTTTTAACGATCTGATGTATTCTTTAGAATAAAGCATCTTTTTAGATTTTTAAAACTTCCTCTTCATCTCTTGAAAACCATTTTTATTGTACTTTGGTTTTTCTTCATTCTCGCTGCCCTTTTTCTTTACAAAAGGATATTTGGATGAAAAATTTCCTACCTTTCCGCAACTGAAACACTTGAAGGGTAGCTTCCCTTTGTACTTTCCTAAACCTTTCTTCATTATTCTCATGAAGTGAGCCTCTTCATCATCTGAATCACTATCAATCGATTCATGTTTCTTCATTTTTTCTTTTCATGAAACATTGAATACAACCTCCTTTTTGGATGCTTGACCAATGGTTCTCATCTCATATATAGTTAAAATACCATGCAATACATATTTATTTAGATTGCTAACATATTGCATCTCTTCTATTCCATAAAACTTTGCATCAAATTGCAAGGGGAGTGACCTTAGAATTTTTTCAAAAGTTTGGATTCTTCAATCTCTTCATCAAGGCCTTTAATAGTATTTGATATCTCATTGACATGAAGTAGGTATTGAGAAATAGTTTCCTCTTCTTCCATTTTGAGGTTCTCAAGCTGTGATCTATAAGTGTAATGTCATAAAATAGTACCATGGGGGCAATTTCACATTTTTGCATTTGGCCCCACATTTATTGCACCTAGTCACATTTAGGAAAAAAACCTTATGGGACCAAAACTCACAATTTTGACCTCATGAGGACCAATGATGAAGTGACAACAGTTCTGCCACCTCATTCCCTAAAAAATGATGAGTTGGATGCCTGTGTGGTGTGCGGACGTCCACATGGTGCACTAGAGTTCCTACATTTTTCTACATTGGAATATGGAATCTTGTAATCTTTGACCGATGACACGTGTCTCTAGGGTCAGGTTTTGAGAGTAACGACTCCTCTTGCCCATGCAACAACACAAAAATCTCTCTTTACTCTCATTTTGGGGGTTCTCTCATTCAAACTTCTCTCTCTCACACACACTTTTCACTTCATTCTCTTCTCAATCTTGCTTTCACAATGAAGCTCTGTTGGACTGAGGTCCCTCCAATAGCCAAATCTCTCTTGTAATCCTTCAACAATGCATTCGTGCAATCAATAGGGGGCCGCAAACTGTTGGTAATGCTCTCTTTCTTGTTGTCTATTTGTGAATAGATAGCTTGTTGTTTTTCTATCTCATGATATGGGGATCTCCTCCTTGAGTGGGAATATCTTTGATCACTTCATATTTGTCTACTTTGTAAAATTTCTATATGTATTTGGATGTTTGTGGAGGTGGGAACACCAAAATAGGGGTTTGACTATGGTAAGCCCCAAAACAACCCCAACATTTTTCCTCACTTGTCTTGTGTGTAGGTTGTCCAAGTGAAGCTTGAAGGAAGATCTCAAGCGCATGACCCTTTGTAAGTTGGTTCTTTGCTCCCCTTTGTATTTTTTGGCATTTCCTACTTTTTGTTAATTTACTTAGTTGAACAAACCTTAGATCTAAGCACGTTAGTAAGATTACAACATTTCTATATGAGGGTTTAGCACTTTGGTCATATAGGATGCTAGCATGTCCCTTGGACTCCATCATGCCACGCTAGCATCCTGATTCTACACTGTAATCCTTTGGCTAAGAGTCACCCCTTCTAAGACAAAGATCTTGACATCCCGCTCTTTAGGATTTTGAAGTAGTCTATTTGAATATTGTTTCTGACAAACTATTCTTTGCAATTTCTTCATTCTACCTTTTAGTTTGATTAATAAAAGCATGAGGTAGTTTAGGGTATTCCATTCCCTAGGATTCTCTTGGAAAGCAAGAGACTCATGAGCAGTGGATCCCCCTTCTCTACATTTTGGTGAACCCGACGTGAACCATTTTAGATCTTTTTTGTAATGTGTTAATGTTTATGATAATGATTTCTCTAAGGAAGGTTTCAATATGTTAGAAAATGCTCTAGATGATTTCCTAGAAGTGTCCCCTACTATATGTAGATCTTCTAAACAAACATCTTCTTCCTCTTCGCAAGTTGAGAGGTCGGTGCATGTTTTTGTAGTCATCGTGGCCTCCCTAAGGCCTAAGAGATCTATCATTTACTTGAATCCAGCTATCCCTTCTCCTAAGAAAATCCATTCTATCTATGGGGTTCCATATTATAATGACTTGATGTATTTATATATGAGGTTTCTAAGAGCTACAGACTCTACCTCTTACAATGTCATAGGGCACACATACAACAATAGAAGAAATCAATAAAACTTGAATCAATAATCTTTTATGCCTAAACCTAATTAGATCCCTACTTCTTTACCACACCCTCAACCAAGTCTTCTGTCAGCACCTAAACCCATGACTTAAGCGCTTGGAGATTACGATCTTGTGGAGCAACTCCATGTTACTCTAGCTAAGATCTCACTTTGGGACTTGCTTTAGACCACTCTAGTTTATCAAGGTATGCTTCAAGAAGCCTTGCAAAAGATCATGTTTGTTTCCTCCACTAGGACGATAGATGTTAATGCGTTGATGGCTCATATTCATGCAGATTCGCTAAATATTATGTTCTATTCATAAGAACTTTTTCCCTTGGATGTGCAGAAGCAGGAAGATCCCCTAATGATCATAGTTAGTGTTAATAGCATTGGTATTAGACATACCCTCATTGACACCAGTTTGACCCTCAATTTTTGTGGTATGGATCTGTTACCTAATATTAACATTGAATCTTCTCCTTTAGTTGCTTCTTCTTTATGCATTCATGGATTTGATAATGTTGATCGACAGGTCCTAGGAATGATAATATTTCCTTTTCCGCTAGGACCCGTTACCTTACTCACTTTGGTTTATGTGATGCCAGATACCTTACCTTACAATATTCTTTTGAGAAGAGCTTGGATTCATGCTATGGGATTTGTGACTTTTACTTTGTACCATTCCCTAAAGTTTGTAGCAAATAATCAGGTGGTTACAATCAAAGCTGACCCCAAAGTTGTCCACCTTTGTGAGTTGGCTTCTGCTAGTCGAGCCTCGGTTGTCTCCACTCTTAAGAATTTTATTTTGTTGCTAACCTCTAATGTGATGGCATGCTCTTCAGTGGTACCATCTATAGAGACTATCCTTGAAGCGAGTGTCCCTAAAGAGGAACAACCCAAAGTGGAGAGTCCTAAGTCTTCTTCCTATTCTAAATCAAATGCATGTCTCAGTGATGATTGGGGGTCCTTGGAGTTTTTTGAATTATTTATCAGAGAATATAAAGTGAACCCCATCCACCTTGACCTTCCAATAAATTTGAGCACCTCTGTTAAGGAAGTTGATTGTCCTCCCATTGAGAAGGAAATTTGTGATGATATTCAGTACCCTAGCTATTCCCCTTCTAAGGAGGGCAACCATACTTCTACTAAGGAGGTCAGTGTTTGTAATCCTAATGAGAAGGATGTTTGTGGTCTCGTAGATGTGTTTGACACCCATTGGTGGAATGATACTCTCTATGCAGAATTTCCATCCTCCCAAGCTTTGCAAATATGTTATGGCCCTATATATAAGCTTGTTTCTAAGTATGGTTATAGGTGTAAAGGTATTGGCCGTATAGAACAAGGAATTCAAGTACCTATCCAAGCTAAACCTCATAAGCATCACTTGGGATTGTGATGCACTCTTGAACAAGCTATGCAAAAAACATGGTGGAGTGTTGATCTGTAAACTCCTTACTATGAATCACTTAACAACTATTAGATTCACTAGGATACAGATTAAATTTAAGATCAAAATTGACATTGCTTGTGAATTGAGCAAATAAACACATAAAATGTAGGAAAGTAAAGAAGCTGACAATATCATGCACCAAGAAAAGAGATAGAAATGATTTGATAACGGAGTTCACCATACTCTGGCTACATCTCTGGATCCGCAAAACTACGTGATCAATGCCATTATTATGATGCAAACTTCTTTTTACACCATGATGGTCTTTCACTGAGTTACAATTTGCTACCAAGGAAGATTATCACACTTCAGGCTCTTCCCGCTTCCACACTGCAATGATAGGATCTATTTGGAAACATGTTCATGCCTAACTCCTTTGTCACCTTTACAATGCTATCAAGCAATAAAACTGCAAATCTCTCTCTCACAACAAGAGTACAATACATGAGGCATCAAGCCTTTACAATCGACTTAAAAGTCATGAAAATTCTCTCAAAGAAAACAATGAGTTTTTATCTCTTCATATTCTTTTAAGAGAATACTCATAATTCTCTCAAAAGACTCACTAAGTTTTTATCTCTTCATTTTCTCACAAGAGACCACTTAGCTCACAAATCTCTCCTTATCCCATAATGAGAACACTCTCACACTTGAATTTTTGAATGCCAAACTCACACTCCTACCCCCCTTTTATACATAATTTTGGCTAAAAAGGCCAAAAACCACCATATTAAATAAAATAACAAATTACCAACAAATAGCCTCCGTTTACAAAAATAATAATAACAACCCTTTTAAAACCCATTTTAAATTTGTTTATAATGCAATGTCATTTCTCCATTTACGGGCTATATTGTTTTGGGTATTTGTTTTTATTCTTTTATTTAATAACCATTTGGGCTTATTCATTTATTAAAGAGGTTAATCTTTGTTTCTTTTAATTTTTATGAGATTTTGTTTTAATTCCATCAAATCCACTAATCCCACAAAATCCGATCCCACCAAATGGATTTTTGTGCGATAAAATAAGCCTCCACACTTTATTTTCAAAAATAAAGCATGGTACATGAATTTTTGTGATATTTTTGCCACATCACCTGAAATTTCCACATCACCATCTAGTCAATTGCCATGTCACATGCTGACATCATCATTTTGACTAAAAATTTGACTGGCTCTATTTGGCTCATACAGACTTTGTTTTACGCAAAACAAGTTGCATCAGGTTCGTCTTTGCGAGCTCTATGCATTGATGCTGGTTCTGGGAGATTTTGAACCAATTGAATTTTGAGGTCTTCAAGATCCACCTGGATCAAGTGTTAATATGATTTCATGTGAACCTCTCAACTTGGTCTACCCTAAATTGATTGAAGATGAGGTAGGATATGAAGAATTTCCTCTAGATTTCTTCCCTTTAGAGGAAGCACTGGAAGAATTCTTAGAAGCCTACTCCCACCTACCTCCCTTTCACCATAAGTGATGATTCTTGTACCACTTGCATAAACAAGCGTAGTTTGGAGAATCTATCCTAAATATGGATGAGGAGGCTCCCCTATCTAACATGGATGATGGTGTTTCTATGCCTCACCCTTAAGATCATAGTTCTCTCCTCAAGGGGGATACTACCAAAGTTTTCATGGATCCTAATTTTTTTGAAAAGGTGATTAAGATTGGAAAGTTCCTTTCTCCAGAAGAAGCTAAGGAGCACTCTGATCTTTTACATTTTCACCCTGATATCTTTGCTTGGTCATATGAGGATATGCCCTATATTGATGAGTCCATAGTGGTCCACAATATCGCCCTATATCCTGATACAAATCCCATGAAATAAAAGATCTGAAAGATGAATCCCAAGGTTGCATTTTTGGTTAAGACTAAGATAGAGAAGTTACTAAAAGCAAACTTTATCTGTCCTATCGACTATTCACCTTGGATCTTGAATATCATCGTCGTTAGTAAACCTAATGGCTGCATTTGTGTGTGCATTAAATTATTTTATCTTAACAAGGCTTCTCTTAAGGATTTTTTTTTGTTTCCTAATATCAATATGATTGTAGACTTGACTATAGTCCATGCCTTTTTGTCCTTCATGGATGGATTCTCAGGCTATAACCAAATTCATATTAACTCGTAAGATCAGTATAAGACAACCTTCACTACCCCTTGGGGTACCTTCTGCTATGTGGTCGTTTCATTTGGGTTAAAGAATGTAGGTACGACTTACCAATGGGTGATGACCCTAATCTTTCATGATTTCATTCACGAGATCTTAGAAGACTATGTTGATGATATCTTGGAAAAATCTATAACTCGTCAAGATCACATAGGGAATCTTCATCTTATCTTTGAGAGGCTTCGACTCTATAAGATGATGTTGAATCCTCTTAAGTGTGTCTTCAATGTAGATGCAAGCAAACTTCTAGGATTTATAGTTTCTCAATGTGGAATCAAATTCAATACTAAAAAGATTGATGCAATTATTAACATTCCTCCACCTATAAACATCTCTTTGTTGTAGAGATTGCAAGGAAAGATTCAAGAAATTTGTAGGTTTATATCTCAATTGGCTGACCATACCCTTCCTTTCGCATGCTTGTTGAAGAAGGATATTTGTTTCATATGGGATGAAGAATTCCAGAAGGCTTTTGAGTCAATCAAAAGTTATCTAGCCAACTATCCTGATATTGACTATGCAGGATAGACCCTTTCTACTTTATATCACCTCATCACCTTATGCTTTGGAAACCTTGCTTGCTCAGTATGATGATGATGGTAGAGAGAGGGTGGTCTATTACACTAGCCACATTTTGATTGAATATGAAACTCATTATTTACCATGGAGAAAATATGTCTTGCTCTTGTATTTGCAATGCAAAAGTTGAGGCATTACCTTCTTCATGTTGAAACTCATGTCATTATAAAATGCAATCTTATGAAACATTTATTCACTAGGAAAAACCTCATGGGAAGGCTGGTGAAGTGGGTGATGTTACTTTCTAAGTTTGACATAAAGTTTGTAACTCAGAAATTGATAAAGGGCCAAGTGGTTGCTGATCAATTAGTAGATGTGACCTCACCTCACTCCTTCCTGGGTCTAGATCTATTTTTCAATGAGGAAATATTTGTAATTAGTCACGATCTTGTATGGGAGATGTATTTCAATGGATTGAGATGTCATATTGGCTCCATGGTAGGTCTAGTCTTAATCTCGCTTGAGGGTAAGCCAATACCTCTCTCCTTTCAATTAGAATTTCACTGCACTAATAACATCATTGAATACGAGGCCCTTATTTCTAGCTTGCATGCTATGATTGCTTTAAACATAAGACATATTCACATACATGGTGACACTGAACTTATTGTGAATCAGATTACAAGAATGTATCAAGCTAAGAAAAGTAAGTTGTCTTAGTATTGAGATTTGAATTTTTCCTTGATTGATTCTCCTCTTTCACAATAGACAGTGTTCCTAGGAGAGAAAATTGACACATAGATGCCGTGGGATAATTTTGGAAAACAATGGAACAAGATTCCTTTGCTTTTGTCAAGTAGTGTCTGCAATGCCAACAATATAGTCATCTTATTCACTCTCCTTATCAAGAGCTTCGAAATCAGACCTCTCCTTGGCCGTTCACAAATGGGGGTTGGACATTATTGGGAAGATATCACCTCCTTCCTCTAAAGGATATGTCTTCATCATCATAGCTATGGATTACTTCACAAAATGGGTTGAAGCTATTCTACTCCGATCCACAAACTTTGAAGCCATTTGTAGCTTTCTTCTAAAAAATATCATTGCTTGCTTTGGATTTCCTTCCAACTTTGTTTCTGACAATGGCACACCATTCAAGAACAAGGAAGTGAAGCAATTCTTGGAGAAATTTCACATTCAACATAGATTTTATACACCTTACTATCCTCAATCCAATGGTCAAGTTGAAGCGTCCAATAACACTCTTGATCTCATCCTTTGAAAAATGGTAAATAAACACAGTAAAGAATGAAACATTCAATTGAATTATTCTTTATGGGCCTATCACACGAGTGTTTTTACGGAGATAGGAACAATTCCTTACAACCTTGTGTATGGTGTTGAAGCTATCATTCCTTTAGAGTTGGAGATTTTCTCTTTGCGGGTTTTCCTTAAAGGGTTAATTGATGATGAAACTTATCGATCTAATCATTTGCATCAGCTTGAGTTGCTTGATGAGCGTCGATTACAAGATCTCAACCACCTTAAATATTATCAATGGTCTCTATCTAGACAATACAACCAAGGTTTTCCTCCTAGAACTTTCAAGGTAGGTGATCTAGTCCTTTATGAGAATTAGAGGAATGTAAATGAGCCACTTGATCAAATAGGAAAATTTAGTCCTAATTGGTTAGGCCCTTACATTGTCATCTATGGATGGGATGCCTCTAAAAGAACTTGCTAATGTGATGCACCTTCGTCGATACTATGTGTAGTGTCTGTGTCACATGTGTAATGCTCATTATTCTTAGATTGTAGTGTATCATATGTTTGAATTCATTAACCAACACATTATTATATTTTTGTTATGATGTGACCATGTGTGTGTGTGAGAGAGAGAGGAGTACATACATGTATTTTACTATACTATGTATCCATGCATTGCCGTACATTTGTTGCTTAGGAAATTATATCATCATTGTATTTAATTAACATACAACCATTTATGTTTATTAGATCATGATAGCATCTAATCTAAACATAACATCCATCGCATAATTATACATGAAAGTAAAGGAACATACACAAAGCAAAAAACACCATAATGTCAGAATTAGTATCTCATGTATATATATATATATATCAAATGTATGTCATGTACATGTATCGTGCCACTGTCATCAAAAAATAAGTGGTGATTGTATATGTGTATCAAATGTGTATACATCAAAATAATGATATCCAACATGTGTCATTGGTACAAAAATGATATACAAAAATAGGCATCTAGCCCCCAATGCGCATGGCTCCTTGAGTCATTTGGTCCTGGTGGAAGTTGTGGCTAAGGTTGAATGGTGGAGATAGAATGGGATCTATGCAACCGTGAGGTGGATGCTATTGCCTACACTCCTCTGATCTCTCCCTGTAGGGAAGCTATTTGTAGCTCAACTCTCCTCAAGGCCTCTTGCAGCTGCGGATCACCTGTCGGCGTCACAATTGTTTCCTACCCTTTGAGGTCATCAAGTTAGCTCTAACGAGCATCACACACACCTCAACACTATCAACTCTTATCACTGCCTCATATCTCTCAGAGAGTGCAATCCATAGCTTTGTCGATAACTTGTCCCATTTTCCCATGGTGGTAGTGGTGTCAATAGTCCTCTATACAATCTATGCCTACTTCTCCTTGTACGTCATCCTTAGACATGTGACTAGATCGAAAATGTGGGCATGTTTCCCCACTAAAAATTTTCGGTACACCTCAACAATGGTTCCCCAGATCATGATGGAAGGGGCCACCTCTAATATACACTATGCAATGAGTGTAGTCCATCCCCATGTGTCCACTATAACCAAAGAGAGAATGGAATCATCGGTACTACATGATACATATCCATAGAACTGAAATACAAGTATATACATGAGAAATTGAAATACTAAAATAAAATAACATAAGAAACTTTCGTACCTGGGTCTTCGACCTGCCAATGTAGGTTAGTTGGAGTGCCAATGCTGGGTGTTGTGTCTCCAACATAAGACACTATTATTGGTAGTGGTAGGGATGCCACTAGGTCAAAAAATGCAACTAGTACCACCACTAAGACAAGGATGATAGTTAGAGGAAAGGACATCCTCTATCATTGCCTCAACATCACCTCTATTGTGTTGGCCTCCTCGTCTTGTTGTTGTTGTATGCCTTTTCCTCTATCCCCTCCTCTCTGCCTCACTGGAATGTCACCCTGTATGCCTACATCCTTCTTGGGGGAATTCATTGGGAAAATAGGTGCAGGATGATGCAACATCCACCACATGCAAAACATGTGAACTACGCCTATGTTATCCGTGGGATGTGCCTGAGACTAGTCCCGATTGTCCACATCATTGTCGAATGGGCTGATGTCAATGATGGATAGTCATAAACGATCATGTGGCCATGTAGCATTCCTCACAACATGTGTGTAGGATGAGACTATGGGAGGGATAGTTTGAATGATACCATGCTACCAACACCCTTCACTAGTAGGAGGGCATAATAATATAGTCAGTGTGACCTAATAAAAATGGTCTTACTACAAGTTCCTAAGGTAGTTGCCATTGTCTACCCATTTGAACCATATATATGGTCTCCATCGTATCTAGTCAACCTACAATGTATCAAACTATAGCCACCAAAACTATAAATCACCATTCCTCTGTTGTTGCACGAGCTCGTACCAGTGGGCCATAGGTACTGTATAATCTCTCACTTGGGGATATCCCACTGGTCACGTGCATGTGATATGAGAAAATTCCCACACTTGTAGTAATGTGCATGATGTGAGGCTTGTGAAATTGTAATGCATGAACCTACCCAGCTTGTGGTACAGGTGTGCCAGCATGCTACGACCCCACGTGAAGACTGTCCTATGATCCTCCATTTCCCTAATGGTATGGACGAGGGCTCTGTGCAAGTGAGATCCCCGCCCATCCATGGTGACACACATGGCCATTGTGACAACCATCATGCATCATATCAAGGGGAATATCACACCACCCTACTCGAACCAGTGAATGTAAATATGACTAGTCTCATCACCACCGTTGTCACAACCCGCATAGTACTAGACTCCTTCTGCACACTCGCGAGAAGAGAACATGTCATTGATAGTCACATGTCATTTGTGAATGGGGAGACTGGTGATACAATATACATCCTCAAGGGTGACATTTATCTCACCTATTGGTAAATGGAATGTAGACGTGGTGGCATCCCGCCACTCCATTGGGGCCATAATCACACGATTGTGAAACGTCTCTAGCATGGTGTATACATACCATAACCAAATCCGTCGTAGATTCTCCTCCTCTAGCTATTCAAGCGTCGTGCCTAATCTCAGGTAAGCTGAAGCACCCACCCACCAGGATGCTCTTTGATCTCTAGATGGTCTTGCAAAAATTAAAAAGTTTCATATTAGAACACTCAACATTAAAAACTTCTATCTTCTATCTCAAAATTCTAATTGTCACCTTTGAGATGCAGGTGTATCACACAAATGTTTGCATGACATGATGTCATCTGAGGACCACCATTGATGGTTAGTTAGATGCTAGCACACTTGGCAGATTCTAGTGCACAAAGAGGTCTACAGTACACAGGTGGGATGCCAACGCGTCATCAGGATGACTTCACATTGTTAGGACACCTGCGTTATGTTTTTGTCCTAAACTAACTAAAAATATCAAAAAATGCATGAAAAGCGAGGTTTTCAGACTTACCTGGTTGACCTCGCCACCCTCGACAACTATTCGACACAACTGGTCAATCATCGGCTCCTCGTAGTATCATCTGTGTGGCATTTTGCTGACTTTTCTCTCACAAAAGTCAACAAAACTCTTAGGGTGAATAGTCAAAATGACCCTTCTAGGGGCCCACCCGGGTATATATAGGCCCCCTGGGGAAAATTTTCCCCAACAATTGTGGTCCCACCATTTTTCCTATTTTTCCCCCACATGGCTAGGGGAAAAACCAGGAGGGGGAATATACTCACCTCTTTATCATATTTTTCTTCCAAACCATCGATTTTTTCTTGAACATTCTTCTCACCTTGGTAGCTTCTTCTAATTTTTGAGATGATGTAAAATTTGAGAACTTTGCAGAACCAAAAAAATCATAAGCTTCCACGTGTCATTCCCAAAATTTTTGCAATGAAATACAGCTAAGGGAAAAACACAAATTTCAAATTTTGACTACAACACATGACTAACTCACACAATTTTTTTTCCAAAGCACACAATTCTTAAAAAACATAACAAAATTTTGCCAAATATAGATTATAATATTCAATTAAGTAACTAAATTGCTTAGGAAACTCTAATAGAGCTTCAAGAGAAGACAAGGGGTTCACATCATCAAGGTAGGCTTGATTAGCCCTACAAATCATCATTCATCACAACTTAATTCAAAATACACCATCAACTCACAAGCTATGCCAATAAAATATATCAATATTAACTCAAGTAATGAAAAAAGAGAAAACCCTAGGTGCTAGACCTAATTCACTAGGGGCTCATCTTTGACGGCCTTGCCTATGTATATATTTCATAGAGGAACCATGCATGGTTCAAAAACCTGAATTCTCCCAACTCATATTTGATTTCCCAACAATCACACATAGTACCAGGGTATACATCATGACTTACCCACAATGGTAGTAAGTATAAAAAGAGATCTACGGAAATAAAACTACAAGGGCTCCTTTTTACAATAAGGAGTAATGATTAACAAATCCGATTACAACGCCCCTTAAGGGAAACTTGCCAAAATAGATAATCAAGAATGATCTAGGATGAAGGTGAACATATCATAATATGGATAGATGACTATAATTGCAATTGTGATTTCAATCCCACAATACCAAGGACACCATATAACATGGATAAGATTACGGGGTGAAGGGATAATAAGAAAATCCATATATTTAATCTTCAAGGCAATTCAACCATCAAACACTTGGTTGATTATTACAAGTGGTATAATCTATAGGATAAAAAAGACTCTTCCTCAATCATAGTTAACCAAAAATACTGAAATACACTAAACTCAATTCTCTACTCAAATTCATTGTCTGCCTCTATTCCATTAATTAAAAACTATAAGTGTGGGTACACAACCCTTTCTAGGGTCCTCTTACCCTAGACAATTTCACCGTTGGTTACCACCCACTTAGGTGAAGCCGGGGATTGGAAAACTCGATATGGATAATGCATAGTTTTAAAAGATAGTTTATCCCCAAACAATGCACCACACGTTTACATGACAGTTTAATGTCAGGACTTAATATTTGTTTCACTTCAAGACAACAATCCAAGTGAAGTGATATGTTCAATGACCATCTCTAACCACAACAATGATATAACTCAAAGAATCAAGTTTTCTCTCCACCATACCATATTGGAATCATGAAGCTTCATGAGCTCTAGCAAAACCCCAGAGCATGAAATATTCTAACCCCATGATGATGAAATGGGGCTTCTCTTTTGATAATATAAAATGATATCTCAAGACAAGATTTATCTAAGCAACTTTCAAACAGTGTCATGGGTGTGATACTCAAATTTGGCTAAACAAAGCATTTTAACACCCTTTATTCTTACCAGTTATCATGTATCAAAAATATATATATAGATAATTTTATTGATGTTTGAATACCAAGAAGGACATAGAAATTTGAGTTCTATCTTTTTAGGGTTAGTATTTAAATCACCATATGATGGCTTAGGAGCAAGGGTTTCACTTGAGATCAATAAAATGGTTGATGGAAGCCAAAATTAAAAAAATAGTCCTTGAACACTTATGGATATGATCTAGGTATATAACCAGAGGCTCCCAAATGTTACCCCTACTAGATTCAAAGCACGTAATACACAACCAAGATTCTCAATACTCACAAAATGGTCCAATATGCAAATGTATCTATACGCACGGAACTGCTAGGTGGGTATGTTTTAAATCTACTAAAGATGGATCCATATACGTACTGAAATATTCTCCATGGCCTGAGATGGGGTCTTGAGCCATTTCTTCTGCTCCTTGAATACTTTGTCCTCCATCCCTTAGCCGATAAAGAACTTCAATCATCCCATGAATCTCCAATGGCAGTATATTTTTTTCCTGCCTTTTTACCCACCACTTTTTTTTTTTTTTTGAAAGAACTCCCTCCCCTTTTCTTCATCGGCACGATTCTCCCCTCAATCTGTGCACCTCTAACCAAATCTATTCCACCTACAATTTTCTAGTGTCCCCAAATCTAGGGTTTTGTTTTGCATTAAATTATCCCTTTTTTTGTTTGATCCCCTCCAACTTACATGGCTGACCCTCGCATTAATGGTGGTGTTTTCTTCCTTCATTCCTATGGAAGAATGTCACCCTCAATTGACGTATTGTTTTTCATGCCTTAGCTCCATTCACCAAGCCAATGACACAATCTATCCTTTGAATGTAGGTCATCAATCTTGAAATTCACGCCATTATCTAATGCATCCCAATTACATGTCTATCTTTAAAGCACCACCATATGATTTGATCTAGTTTAATTTGGTTTTAGATCTTACATAATCATTGACATCATCTTGTCAAAATGATTCACAACAACAATGTGAATCAGCTCAACCAATCACTTTTAGCCATGTGCCACCTTCCTACAACCGCACAGTCAACACAAGCATCTTGTGGTTCAATAATCCTTCAATTTTGATGACTTTTCATTTCCTTTCCTTCGAAGGTTGAAATTCGCTCATCCCTCTTATCTCTTTCTTCTACTACATTGAAGACCTTAATGAGTATGCCTAAACATCAAAGTTTGATACTCTTTATACCTATCATCGAGGGCACATGCCATCTCCCTATGAGCCCACACTAGGTCCCACAATCCTTCTGTGGAATGGTGAGAATGTGCCACTTGTCCCACAGTTCTGAGTTTTGACTAACGACCTTGCCCTTTTCCACTTTCATACCATTCACAAATCTTCAAACCAACCACCAAAAATCTAATCTTCAAAACACCTTTGAGGTGTGTGAAGTTAGGGTTTGGGTTTCCTTCATACCCTTTCCCTCTCTTTTCATTTATTTAAGGCATAAGCATAATCTCTAACCCATGAAGACTGAAACCATTTCAATGGTCAGAGTTCGGGTATTTTCCTTAGCTCATGCTTGAAGTCTATTAAAGAACTTTAGAGGCAATCCCAAAGCTTCTTACCCTATTGGGGGTTTGGTCATCGACCTTACCCCTTACCTTCTACCTTCCTTTACTTCATCATAGAAATTCCCACCAACCTCTAAAACACCGAAGCCAATTCGGGTGTCAAGGTTCACCCCTAACCCTTACCACTTACCATACTTTTGATAAGGCATAAGCCTTTTTACCAAACTGTGATGCTTGAACATTTCGCTTGCAATCCTTAACCATTTTGGGTGTCAACCTTCAAGCATCCTTCATACCAATTTCTTGCCTTGCCAAACTGTTAAGGTATAAACCTCAATACTGACCCATGATGTCAAAAAAAATTTGGGGGACAGGGCTCCTCCCTACCACTTTCCTCACTAAACATTTTGACAAGTCATAAGACTTATTTCTGACCTCTGATCCTGACACTTTTGTGAGTGTCAACCTTCACTAATATGTTTTACCTCTTACTTAACCTTAATTCAAGGCATAAGCCTTAACATCGAAGCCCAATTCCTGACGCCTTCAACATACATACAAGTAAACTACTTTTGTACTCCTTGATGTTAACTATGCTAGCCAAGGGCCTTCTTTAACATCTCTAACATATAACCCCATTCCCAATAGGATTTCCCAAGATTTAGTTTCTATATATTCCATAAGTATGGTTAATTATACACAAAACTTTTAAATGTAAGTGAGATCTTCTATCCACAACACATCATCATGACGTATAAACATGCTAAGGAAAATAGATTATAAGTATGAATTTTAGAATGATAAATAATGTTGGCCCACCTATCAATCTCCTTTTCAAAACCCTTTTGGACCTTGCTCCCACTTGCTTGATACTCACCTTCACATTAAGATGTAAGCCTTAGGGTCGATCTTTGATGCCCGATTGGAAACTTAACCTCATTGTCCCTAGCCATTTTGGAATTAACTCAAACCTTCTTCATACATTGAGGTATTCGGTATAAGGTATGATTGAAGCCCGAAATATGATACCATTCAATAGAGAGGAAACCTCAAGCTTGAATTCCAAAGCTCAGTCAGACTTAGCTGAAAAATGACTAACTCTTTCCTCTTTAGCAAATGATACAAGTAAGCTCGAGGTTTGAAGTTCAAACTTTTGGAACACTCCAAGGCTTGCTTTAATGACACCCCAAGGCCAATGAATCCTTTTTCCTAGCAATCCTATGAAGTCCCTTTGGCCTCAAACATCAGTTCTTCATCTGATATCACTCAGATCTCCTACCGACCTCAATGAGGTGCCCTTTTTTACCATAATCAACTCATTTCTAGCACCCTCTCCTCTATACTCTTAAGATGCCCTTGTGACAATAATGACAATCATATTATCAAAAAATTAATCTAACTATAGTTGGGTTAAGTTATCCTTATCATATTAACTCTTTATTAACATCTCCCAATTATTAGTATGGTATGATGTTCTAAACTAAGAGGAGATCATAATTCCATGACGAGGCATAACCCAAAAGCAAAGAAGACTCTAAGGATCTTCATCTATCCTTCTTTACTTATTATCTTAATCTCCCTTAGTTAAGCAATACCATAGGAATCAAATCTGCATCTGCTATATCTATTAAAACCTCTAAGGCTCCTTTAGTGACTCTAGTCATAATACTTGATATGAGGAACCTCAAGTGAATACTATGGGAGACATTCTAAATCAACACAAGTCAAATGATAAGAAAGGAGCTTTATTACTAGTGAAACTTAGAAACACAGTAGCATGATGAATTATAGTGTCTATCCATGTAGATTTAGTCACTTAATTTTACAAAAATGTTGACATAAGAATTTAACTAATCTACTCTTAAAATAAAATGACCCAAAATTATAGTGGCACTCACACACAACTAGATCATGTATCTTCTACATGATGCATTCTAAATCTACACAACAGAGTAACATAAGTTTAGAATAAAAGGCTATGACACTGATATAAGGGGAGGGGCCTTAGATCCTCCTCCCTTGTATAAACTTCCTCCTAGAAGTCTTTCAAGGTTGGAACTTAGTAGCATTATAGTAACACTCAAGAAAGGATTAGCCATGCTAATTATCCTACTTTCATGATGAAGGCAATCAAAACATTAAATTAAGAACATGTCTTTTTGTTTCATATCAGAAAAAAGAAATATTTACACAAATTCACATAGTAACTCTATACAACAGCATAAATCATAGAACAATAGTCACAGTGATCAACAATTGCTCAAAAAATGAGCTAGAGGGATTCCTACGAAGTGTAGACACTTACAACTAATCATAAAAATTGTACAAGGTATTAAAATAGACAATAACTAGTGCAAAGGATTGACAACAATAGCAAACCAAAAAAAGACATAAGAGACATCTCTTTCATGCATAAGAAAACATACATAATAGACCTCTCTTTGATGAGTTTAACATCCAACATTTAGAATAAATTCTTTCACAATGAAACATTTAACCCATATAATTCTCAATATATAAAATAAATGCAAGGTTACTCACTATCCACGTAGCCATAAGTTATTGCCTATGTAGCCATCTTTAATTGAATTATAATAGTATATCAACAAATAAGCATATTTTAATATATCTCAGAATTTTCACAAGTAGTACCCAAGTTGTTAGAAATTGTCTTCTAAAAAATGTTCATTCATATCTCAAGAGTTGTCAGCTTCACATTTTGTCCATATATGTTCTTAAGAGAATATTTTACCTTATAATTATGGTACTTGTAGAACCCCAATCCTAGCGCCTGCAAAACACAAGAAACAAACACATAGTTAGATCATATGCAAGTGAGAATCAAGATTCCCCATGAAATCCATTAGCAATGCTCAAAATAGGAAATAAAATTGAAGAACACAATGAGAAAGCAATGAAATTCTAATTAATCAAGCAAAATCTTGATCCCATGGGGGAATTGGTGCCAATTTGATGTGAAAATTGGCCCTTTCCTAACTCCTATGATGCAATGTTGGTGAGTGATACTTTGATGTTGATTCAATTGAGCTCCATGATGAAAAATCTGCATAACCTACCTATAAACTTGATAAAATGGATGAAGATGAATGTGCTTGAAGATGAAATTGAGTATAGTAAGTTTACTCAAATTGTGATGATCAAAATGAGGAGAGAAGCCTCTTATTTATAGAAAGACAAGATGGAGGAATGATCAAAATGAAGCAATGTGGGATCATTCAATACCCAATGAGGAGGTGCCACTTGTCAAGATGTGAATGGGAAAAAGATGTGCATATTTTTATGAATGTGCCCATAAATGCAATTAGGTGGAATTTGAAAATAGTGAAATGACATGTAAGAGGGAAAAAAGAATGACACGCCACTTGGCTCAATGCACCAGGACATGAAAGAAGGAATAAATGTCTTGCTGGAAGGACAAATCTACTTGGATGGATTTCAAATTTGGAAGAATATTCTCTAAAAGATGCCAAGTTGAGAGAAAATAGAGATTTAATAAATGAATTATATGTATTTTCATGTACAAGTGGTAAAAGCTAGAGGATGGGACATGGATTAAGATTAAATTAATCAAGGGTTAATTAATTTAATGAGGGATTAGATGATGTGACTAATTGATTTAGATTTATGGGTTGATTTAAATCAAAATGAGAAGAATGTGATTTAGAGACTAATTAAATAAATATTTTGATTTATTTAATTAAAGGGGATGAATTTTAGATTAAATCAAATAATGTTTAATTTATTTAATTTACTAAAAAATTATTTAATTTACTAGGGTGACTTTAGAGATTTAACCAAATAAAATGAATTATTTAATTAAATAGAGACATAGGGTTAATTAGATCAGATTGATTGATTTAATTAACAAGAGAGAATGAATTAATCAAATAAATGATTATTTATTTAATTAAGGGATGAAGAGTGATGATAAGCTGAGAAGGTGATTCAAGATGAAGTGGTGTTAGTAATTGGGATCAAGTATGTAATGCCAATCAATACATTTTACGTGTCTACAGTACTCATACCATATCTCAATCATGGCACTCATACCATGTCTCAAGGAATATTAACTTGCATCATTTGTTACTTTCGCACATAGTTCATAGGTATGCCACATCACATTTACTTACAATTTCACATGCACACAAAATAATAGCAAGGATGCTCTTCCCAATTAGGTGTGATTTTCCTCATACAAAGGATGCTCTTCCTAATGGGTGTGCTTGTCCTCATACAATCACATAATTTACAACAAAGGCTCACACAATTGGGTTTACAAGGATGGATATTCTTGGATACCATAGCCATTAGGAAAGATGGTCTTGAGGTCCTTCTCTAAGGACTCCTCCATATAGATAAGAAAAATCATATAATGAGGGGAAGAATGGATCAATGACCATCCATACCAGTCCCATTGCAACCCCTTTCAAAATAATGGAAGAATGGATCAATGATCGTCCATACCGGTCCCATTGCAACCCCAACGCATCTACTTCCCTATACAACCTACCAGGGAACCCCCATGGATATGGAAGTTTATAGATTTCACATTACATTACACATGCCAGCAACTGGAAAACAAGGAGAAAGCCTCAAACTGAATATCATAAGATCATAAACCCAAGTTTTCAATAAAGCTCCCAAAGAGGAAACTATAAATTCAAGAGAAAAATAAAATAAAGATCAATTGTAGCTACATTGCAACATTCCAATCATAATTCAAACATGAAATTAAAAAATTCCTTGAGGAAAATCAGACTATAACAACCTTTAAATGGCTAAACAACCTAATTAAATAAATGTAAAAATTCCACATTGCTGGCACAGAATAAAATAAAACATCAATAAAAAATTACAAATAATTCATATTTCCACAATAAAATTTGCACATCACGAGCACCATGTGACTTGATAAGCTACCTAAGGGGAGGAGGGGAATGGTGGTTCTCTAACGACATAAGTATAATAGCATGCAATAACTGGTGGTCCCTAACCACATAAATATGAATAACTGGTGGTCCTTGACCACATAAGTATGCCTCACTGGTGGTCCCTGACCACATGAATATGAATCATTGGTGGTCCTCGACCACATAAATATGAATCATTGGTGGTCCCTAACCACATAAATATGAAATAATGGTTGTCCCTAACCACATAAATATGAATCACTGGTGGTCCCTAACCACATAAATATGAATCACTAGTGGTCCATGTAATTCCATCCTTTACCCATGAGTTATAAACATCAAGGAATAGGTTTTCACTATGGACCAACAAGTATGGCTCTCATATGTGGGGGAGTAGGTCATGGTCGGTGTCCATGGGAGGATTACAATGACTTGACATAGATCCTTTATCAAGATTAGGGACAACGCCGTGAGCTCGTAATCTCCCAATGGGTGAACATGTGCCTCTGAACCCTTGGTTTACACTAGTTGGCATCTCACTGCCATAAGGGGGAACCAAACACTAGGGGTACACATTTAACATACAAATACGACTAACACAAAGGAATGCATCGCATTACATTTAATAGATACACATCCACACATTTCATGCTTACTCCACTTCACAACAAATCAACTACACAAGATAATCACAAAGGGTACACATAGGGGATTGTACTAGATGTCCACCACCCTTATCCCAATTTAGATACCCTATATCTCGTACTTGGGCACAAAACATATACTTGTTTCCACATGAAAAATCACATAAATGTCAAGAACTCTATCAGTTCATTCCATATGAGTCAATGGTACACAACATACGCTTACTTTTACAACTAGGTATATCCACGAAAATTTCCACCATACACAACATAAGCACTATTACGGGGTATTCACATACACTAAGAATACAAGATGGGTAAAAGCAAGAAGTTGGGTACACGAAGAGGGGAAATTTTGGGAAAAACAAAAAGTTTCATAGGAAACATGTACGCATTTTCAAAAAAATGCGTACACATTACGGATTGGGTACTCAAGCCTAGATCTGAATGCGTACACATTCAGATTCAGGTAAGTGAACCGAAAACACATACGCGCGTACACGTTTTGAGAAAGTATTTATTTTTTTAAATAAGCGACTGTATTTCATTTTTCACCATTCTAATCCACGTCAAAGAAGAACAAAATAGATCGTGTACGCGTTTCAAAGGCCTTTATTGAACAAAAATTTGACTGCCACCTCCTCCCATCGACACAACCGGCCTCATCAACCTCCAGGTTGGTTGAATTCTTCATTTTTTTTTTCTTTATATCTTTTTTTTTGTTTTGTAATTAATATTCAGTTTTTGTTTGTTTAGTGTGTTTTAGTTCAATGTTTTATAGTTTTTAATTGCATTTAAAAAACCAAAAATGTCAACGAAACAAAGAAATTTAAATTGTAAATTGAAAACCATAAAAACTAAACCTCAATTGGACACATTTAACTTAGAAATTTCAAAACCCTAGAAACCCTAGGTTACAAAATTTACATAGGTCCCTAAAAACTAAATTTACACAGGTTAATCCTTGGACCTAAACCCTAAAACGTAAACCTAAAACCCTATTTACCCTAATTTACGTAAACGTAAAACAGGCTATTTACCCTAAAATGTAAACCTAAAACCCTAAATTAGGGCTCCTCAAGGAGGTTTAGATTACCTTTTATATTTGACATAACCTTCTTTGTGTGATTTTTACTCTCACTCATGGTTCTTAGTTTATTTAGGGTGGAAGTGATGAAAAGTTCAATATTAGGGGCATGGGATATAATAGAAGAGGTAAAATAAGGATGTGTAGTAAGATTTGATGACATAACATGTAGGGAGGGATCACAAATTATAGTCCATAGGTTAGGTACACTTTGGTATGTTGTTGGTGATCCACACAACTACCAATGAAATTCATAATTGACTAATAAAAGAGGTACAAACAATCAATGCATAGATCTATATATTAACCAACAAATTGATTTAATTATAATATGTTCACATTTAATATAAATTTGATAGCTAATTTTATCTCAGAAAACTTCATGATTGTATAATTTAACTTGAGAAAGTGTACCAGTGAAGTAAAATAATGTGCCTCATGTGAAACTATGTGCTTGATTTAATAAGTTCATATATCATGATGCTAGTTGATATGAGCATGTAATCACTCTATATCAATGTTGTTAGCTTATATAGTGTATGATGTATTCTCTTAAAAAAACATAGAAATGCAAGTCATACTTGTTAATCTAGACTATGTGCAATATGGATAGAGCTAGACACATAAATGTTATTAAATCAAATAAATATTAAAATGTGAAGCATGAATGATTTCTACCCATTTCTCTTATTTGGATGAGATCCTTTGTGAATTATGTAAGGATGCATTATGATCATATTTAAGCCTTAATTTATAGGATGTTATTCATAAGATCTATAGGTTGTGTGTAATCTAATTCCTATTTTAACTCTCATGTGTAGTGGCATTGTTCTAGATTAGGAAAACTAAATGTTGTACTTTCTCTAAACTAGTGTATCAAAGCTAACTTGTAGCATGAACATTTCAATTTGGAAAATTCAAATTACTTTTTTGAGAAACTTGATAGATGATTCATAAATGCAAGTCAATTCTATAACCAAAGGTTTATTTTCTAAGATTATTTATTTATTGAATTGATCAATTGATTCCTCACTTAGTGGCAGTTAGGTTCTTTTTTTGAAAACCCATGCACGTCTAGAATTTATATAAATATTCAAAGGAAGAGTCTATGCCATAGAAAAGTTTCAAAAAATATATGATTAGAAAAAAAATTGGGTCTAAATCACTTTAGATCTCCTCTTCCTTTTTAAATCATCCAAGAGTGCTTAGAGGTCCAAATAGGTTCAAAATCCATCATAACTCAACAACTTACTTATAATTGAAATCTAAAATTCCTAATTGTTGATATATTGAAGCTATTCCTAGAATGTCACATATTTTATTCAAAGCACTAAGTTTAGGTGGTAGGGTTTCTCATTTACTTGTAAAAATTTATTCATGTGTCTTCTATATGTTTTCATGTCATCAAATCTCTAAATCTAAACCCTAAACCCTAATTTAGCATTCATTTTGTTGTAGGACCTTAAAATGAAATTTGGTTGCCTTAGGCAACTCCACCAAATTTTATTCCCTTAAGCCATGGAACATTTTGTCCTAGTCCACCTTACTAGACATAGATCCCCTTAAGCCATCCTATCACCCTAAATCATAAATCGATGTCTTAAGGGGTCCTAATATGACATTTCTTAAGGGGATCAAAGAAGTTCTCAAAATTTGGTGAATAGAGCTCAAGCTCATCTTTGTTTATTTTGTACATTGCAATTAGGTCACTAGAATATATCTATGTGTCCCTTTGAATGTATTCTATTAATTTTTCATTCTTATCTTTAGTATTCTTTGAAAACAATGAATGAGATTATAAATTTTAATGTTAGTGTTAAACTTATAATTTCTTCTTAACTACTTTGTCCCACTATAGAGATCTTGTGTCTCTTATCATGAAATTTGAAAATTTAGATAAATCAATTTATGTCCTCAGATTTAATTAAATTTTGTCATACTTGATTAATACATCTATTCATTTTGTTGTAGGACCTTAAAATGAAATTTGGTTGCCTTAGGCAACTCCACCAAATTTTATTCCCTTAAGCCATGGACCATTTTTCCTAGGACCTTACTACACATAGATCCCCTTAAGCTATCTTATAAGCTAAATTGTAAATTGATGTCTTAAGGGGGAATTTGAAATTTCTTAAGGGATCAATTTGGTGAATAGAGCTTGGTCACTCATCATTTTTTATATTTTTACATTGCAATTAGGTCACTAGCATATATCTATGTCATCCCTTTGAATGTATTCTATTAATTTTTCATTCTTATCTTTAGTATTCTTTGAAAACAATGAATGAGATTATAAATTTTAATGTTAGTGTTAAACTTATAATTTATTCTTAACTACTTTGTCCCACTATAGAGATCTTGTGTCTCTTATCATGAAATTTGAAAATTTAGATAAATCAATTTATGTCCTCGGATTTAATTAAATTCTGTCATACTTGATTAATACATCTATTCATTTTGTTGTAGGACCTTAAAATGAAATTTGGTTGCCTTAGGCAACTCCACCAAATTTTATTCCCTTAAGCCATGGACCATTTTTTCCTAGTCCACCTTACTAGACATAGATCCCCTTAAGCCATCCTATACCCTAAATTGTAAATCGATGTCTTAAGGGGTCCTAATTTGACATTTCTTAAGGGGATCAAAATTTGGTGAATAGAGCTCAAGCTCATCTTTGTTTATTTTGTACATTGCAATTAGGTCACTAGCATATATCTATGTGTCCCTTTGAATGTATTCTATTAATTTTTCATTCTTATCTTTGGTATTCTTTGAAAACAATGAATGAGATTATAAATTTTAATGTTAGTGTTAAACTTATAATTTCTTCTTAACTACTTTGTCCCACTATAGAGATCTTGTGTCTCTTATCATGAAATTTGAAAATTTAGATAAATCAATTTATGTCCTCAGATTTAATTAAATTCTGTCATACTTGATTAATACATCTATTCATTTTGTTGTAGGACCTTAAAATGAAATTTGGTTGCCTTAGGCAACTTCCACCAAATTTTATTCCCTTAAGCCATGGACCATTTTTTCCTAGGACCTTACTACATAGATCCCCTTAAGCCATCTTATAAGCTAAATTGTAAATCGATGTCTTAAGGGGGTTTTGACATTTCTTAAGGATCAATTGATGGTGAATAGAGAGCTTGGTCACAAATATTTTTATATTTCGTACATTGCAATTGGGTCACTAGCATATATCTATGTGTCCCTTTGAATGTATTCTATTAATTTTTCATTCTTATCTTTAGTATTCTTTGAAAACAATGAATGGGATTATAAATTTTAATGTTAGTGTTAAACTTATAATTTATTCTTAACTACTTTGTCCCACTATAGAGATCTTGTGTCTCTTATCATGAAATTTGAAAATTTAGATAAATCAATTTATGTCCTCGGATTTGATTAAATTTTGTCATGCTTGATTAATACATCTATTCATTTTGTTGTAGAACCTTAAAATGAAATTTGGTTGCCTTAGGCAACTCCACCAAATTTTATTCCTTAAACCATGGAACATTTTTCCTAGTCCACCTTACTAGACATAGATCCTTAAGCCACCATCCTATCTGCCTAAATGTGTCGATGTCTTAAAGGGGTGTGACATTTCTTAAGGGGATCAATTTGGTGAATAGAACACTCATCTTTTTTATATTTTTTTACACATTTGCAATTGGGTCACTAGCGCTATATCTATGTGTCCCTTTCAATGTCTTCTATTAATTTTCATTCTTATCTTTAGTATTCTTTGAAAACAATGAAGATGAGATTATAAATTTTAATGTTAGTGTTAAACATAATTTCTTCTTAACTACTTTGTCCCACTATAGAGATCTTGTGTCTCTTATCATCAAATTTGAAAATTTAGATAAATCAATTTATGTCCTCAAATTTAATTAAATTGTCATACTTGATTAATACATCTATTCATTTTGCTATAGGACCTTAAAATGATTTATTTTTTTCTTAGGAAACTCCACCAAATTTTATTCCCTTAAGCCATGGACCATTTTGTCCTAGGACCTTACTACACATAGACCCCCTTAAGCCATCCTATACCCTAAATCGTAAATCGATGTCTTAAGGGGGAATTTGACATTTCTTAAGGGGATCAATTTGGTGAATAGAGCTTGGTCACTCATCTTTTTTTATATTTTGTACATTGCAATTAGGTCACTAGCATATATCTATGTGTCCCTTTCAATGTCTTCTATTAATTTTTCATTCTTATCTTTAGTATTATTTTAAAATAATGAATGAGATTAAATAAATTTTAATAAAACCCCATAATTTCATTTCTACCCTTCATATTAACAACCCCACACTGGACTCAATTTAATGTGTGTACATGCTATGAATTTTTAATGTTATGGATTTTATAATGTTATAAATTGAATGGACTTCAAATGAAATATATTTTGAATTTGTGCATGTTCAATGTGATTTTTAAATAAATTTCAAATTGTGTGTATTATTTAATTAGTTTGTTGATATATATTTTTTAATTGTTTAACATGCAGTTGCCATATCATTGCTCACATGGATCCAATGTTTAATTTAGAGGATTTTATGCCCAATCAAGAAATTCCTATAGATCCCATACATCCCAATCCACCACATGAACATAACCCTAACACACCTCCACATTCTCCACCGCCTAACTCCCCACCCCCTCCTGTAGTTGATGAAGATCAATTAAGAGAGAATATCCGAGCAAACCTCATTGTCATTCAAGGAAATATAGATCTCATAAAA
>VDFB02000013.1:44307726-44527805 GCA_007258455.2 Sequoia sempervirens | reverse complement strand
CTATAAAATCTTTGATTGTTTCAAGTGGCATATTAATACCACAAATGTCTACATAATTTGGTTAGCATGCAAGTGAATGCATTATATATCGAAATATATCATAATAATAATGAAATTGTACATGAGTCTTACAACAACAAGGAGATTCATTGCTTATTAGTCTAATACCAAAGTTTACAATTTTGAATGATCTTTGACTTATGTTAATATTCAATGGTAAGATTGAAGCATCTAATTTTTTTTATATAATTAGTTTGAGTCATATCTAAGAGATGCTTTGGATGAGGTTCATGAATTTTGGAACCCACCCTTAATTTTAAAACATCTCTAATGTTAGGTGACACTCTTGTATTATCATGCCAAAATTTATCGATTAAAGATTTAATTTCATTAGTTAATTTCATGTCTGATCTTGGGAGTCTACCACTAAAACTCCAACATTGATTAATAGGATCCTTTTCAATACTTTCTCTTCTTTTAGCAGCTCTTATCAAAGTTCTAGGATTTACTTTTACACATTTACTAATCTTACTTAACATTCTTTTATTTGAAGTTGTTTTATCAACTAGAGCAGTTGTTATTGCACGACGAGCCACATTCTTATCTTTTGATCGACTTTTCTTACCAATAACATCAATAGCATTAGCAACACTAGATATGACTTGTTCTACTGAATCATCTTTCTTTTTTGATTTTACAAAAACACCTAATTTTTTCATCACTTTTCTCATTTTCAACATTCTCATCAATTGCACCATGAGTTGACATTGGAATCCTAATTTCTTTCTATAAAAAAATATTTTATATATTTTATTTCCATAATTTCTAATTTGTCTCGAAGAAACTTTACCACGAAGGTTATCTAGCACATCTGTTTCAATTGTAAAAAAAACATTTTCACCTTCATCCATAGAAGGAGTTTCATTTTCATTCACACAAGGGGTTTCATTTTCATTTTCAAATGTAAAAGGGTAAAAGGGATTTCATTCTCATTTTCATCAATATTAGGGATTTCATTCTCATTTGCATTCTCATACGATATAATTTCATCATTTTTTTGTTTCTACATTGTTTCAACCCTAATATTATTGATCTCATCAATGGTGTATCCAGCTTCATCTAAACAAACAATATCAATATTATCAAAACTTGGGTTTGAACACATACTTGGATAGATTGTTTGAATAGGTGCATTTTCCATATCATTGGGAGGTGGATTTGAAGACATACCCGAAGTTGTTTGCATATCATTCAAAGTTGAAGTTGAAGGCATAGTTGGGTTTGTCTCCGTAATTGCATTTTCTTCCATATTCACCATCTCCACATTTGCATCATTTACATTCATTTCATCATTTATGGCTTCCTCTTGAACATTCTTGGAACTAGATGCTTCCAAATATTTCATTTGACGAATCCTTTCTCTCCTTTCCCTTTGTCTTTTTGCCTCCTTATCTTTATTTGCTTGAATTTCTTCGGGTGTCATTAACTTTCTCATCTTTTTTTTGTCTTTTCTTATCACCCATGGTTACCAAACCCTTTTTGATGACAAAAAAAATAATTCAAAAAACCTATTTTCAAATTGCCACCTCCTTCAAATATTCAAATTAAACTATGTACTATGAAGATCATTTTTTCTATAAACTCTAAAGTACAAAAACATCATGAGTACATCCAAAAATTCTCTTTTTCAAAATCTTCTTCTAAAATGTTCTTCTATTGATTCCACTTCAGAAAATTCAACCTGCACTTTGTCTCTTCCAACAATTTGAATAGAATATTCCCTACACAAGACAAATTTGCAATAAAAAATGAAGAAAATGACACTTTCAGACTGTACTACAAGAAAAAGAATGTTGCAGGAAAATCGTGTTTTACTAGTATTTTTTAAATTAGGGAAAAACGGCTATATTAGAAACGTGTACGCGTTATGTGTTCTAGGAATGCATACGCGTTTCATAATGCGTACGCGTTTCCTTTACCCGATAGGTAAATAGATAACGCATACGCGTTTCATTTAAATAACGCGTATGCATTTTTGTAATACGTACGCGTTATTTAAAAGTTAAATTCCCACACCACATCCAGCCCTAGTTTTGGGCTTGGGAAAGGCTTGGCAATCGAGCCTTAGCCTTTGACCTACAACTAAAAAACTAAGATTGAAGAAGAATGTCCAACTTTGACAACATGGCTGATGGACTTCTTTTATGAATCAATCTATAAAATTAAAACCCATTAGAGAACACGATGTCTACTTTCCAAATATATAATTTTTATTAATATTAGATTATGTTTTCTATTTTTTAATTAATTTCTAAGCAAACTAGTCCTTAAACTTGAAATATCAGACTTTTTTTGTTTTTTAATAACTTTTTTTTGGTTAATTTTTTTGTAAATTTTTTTATATGAGATCAAACAGACAATTCTCTACACAATGAAAAAAAAAGAGTAAAAAAAATGTTTAGTTTAAGTCCAATTATGCTGTCCATACACGTTGATTTTTAAAAACAGCAATTAAGGCCAATATAAATTTAATAATAATAAAAAAAAAATCAACCAAAAATTACAAAAAAAAATCCAGACCAAACTTCATATTGTTAGCTCTCTTTTCCCAAAAGGAATTAGCAAAATAATTTTATTTGGGTCAAAAAGTGTTGTTCGTACACGTGCTTGGTATTGTAAAAAAACAGGGACTTTTAAAAAGTGGTTTTTATAGATCCCTATCAAAATTTAATTTCTATAATATGGGTATTTGAATAATTTACATATTTGGAAACTAGATTCAAAATGATAAATTTCATATTAGTGACTTTTTTTAAGATTCATTGTGTAAGTGCCTCAAATTTTCAGTCCAAGTGTGACAAATTTTGAAAAACAGCAAAAACACTTCCACTTTTTGAGTTTTTTGTGTACCCAACTTCTTGCATCAACCCAGATGACTTCTCTTTTCTTTTCTTTTTCCAATTTTCATATTTTAGAGCCACAAAATCATTTCCTTACACATAAATTAAACCACAAACATTCTATTCTACCAAGTGGCATACACAACCATGATAAAGAACTTCTTAGGCAAGGCTACCCGATACTCAACACATGATAAGGAAAACACAGTCTAGTTGGTTAGCACCACAAGCACAACATTCCTTTTTACTCAAAATTCACTTACTCATGCACTTAACATTTGCATCTCTAATGAGTTAATAGTTATATGACTTTCTATAAATAATAATTCAATTGGGAACCTTAAGTCTCATCAAAGTAATGTTGTTATGACGCACATTCCATTCTATATTCCAGACATGCCATGTAATGAAAGAACCGCTTAATTCATATTTTAACAAGAAAGGTTTACCACTGCATTCGTTCCCTCTCCACCATCATTATTTATTTACTATGCACATGATTCCACTATTCCCTTTTATCTTAAAGCTAATTTATTTCATACACAAGTTCATGCATACATCCTAAGGTAAGAATGCAACTTTGGAACCAAGGTCTTTTACCCAAGCAACCATATTTCTTTCGAGTCTACAAGATATCTTACACAAAACATGCATTTAATTTATTTCAAGGCAATATGCACTATTAAGAAGCACTTCATTTCTCTTCTCACAAGAAAAAAGTTGCATTTTCAAATCACCCCAAGGCACATAGACACATAGATTTCAAAATAAGAATTATAGTGTTTTACACTTAGTTATTCACTTGCATTAGAATCATCTTTCATCTCCATAAGGTTCAAGGTTATAGGATAACATGAGGGTGGATTTTATAATAATACTATTTATAGTTTTGTAGTCATTCACTTTGTTTTCATTTCTATTTTCATTCCAGATTGACTCATTCTTCACAATGATAATTCACCATAACGTGCTAATCAACATGAATGAAACATACAATTGACACATTTAATTTTCCTAAGCTTGTTCATCTTAAACACTTACAAGTTTTACGGAAGGGTACATAGGTGCATTTATATTTAAAACTTAGCAAGTCCAAAATTTATAAACTATGCTATTCAAACTTCTTCATAATCAAATGCATCATTCACATGAGGCTACATAATGCTCAATCAATATAACAACATAGTTATTTCCCTTTTAATTAACTCATTCACAACCAAAATTATCAAAGAATAAGGAAATAAAATACAGTATAAGGTCATTATATCCATCCCTCACAAGAAGGAGATAATCACCTAAGGTAAATTCATACAAACACAACACAAGAGCAACAACACTAACCCGAGATCCCAGTGTTGCAACTATACTCTAATACCAAATTTCATGCCCAAAAAATTTGCAATGAAATACAACTAAGGGAAAAACACAAATTTCAACTACAACACATGACTAACTCACACAATTTTGTTTCCAAAGCACACAATTCTTAAAAAGCATAATGACATTTGACCAAATATAGATTATAATATTTAGTTAAGTAACTAAATTGCTTAGGAAACTCTAGTAGAGCTTCAAGAGAAGACAAGGGGTTCACATCATCAAGGTAGGCTTGATTATCCCTACAACTCATCATTCATCACAACTTAATTCAGAAGACTCCACCAAGTCACAAGCTACGCCAATACAATATATCAATATTAACTCAAGTAATGAAAAGAGAGAAAACCCTAGGGGCTAGAACTAATTCCCTGGGGGCTCATCTCTGATTGGCCTTGCCTACATATATATTTTGCAGAGGAACCATAGTTCAACAACTCATATTTGATTTTCTAGCAATCACACATAGTACCAGGGTATACATCATGACTTACCCACAATGGTAGTAAGTATAAAAAGAGATCTACGACAATAAAACTATACGGGCTCCTTTTTACAATAAGGATTAATGATTAAAAAATCTGATTACAATGCCCCTCAAGGGCCACTTTCCAAAATAGATAATCAAGAATTATCTAGGATGAAGGTGAACATATCATAATATGGATAGATGATTATAATTGTAGTTGTGGTTTCAATCCCACAATACCAAGGGAACCATTTAACATGGATAAGATTACAGGGTGAAGGGATAATAAGACAATCCATATATTCAATCTTCAAGGAAATTCAACCATCAAACACTTGGTTGATTAATACAAGGGGTATAATCCATAGGATCAAGAGGACTCTTCCTCATTCACACTCATAACTCAAAATATTGAAATACACTAAACTCAATTCTCTACTCAAATTCATCTTATGCCTCTATTCCATTAATTAAAAACTATAAGAGTGGGCACACAACCCTTTCTAGGGTCCTCTTACCCTAGATAGTTTCACTGTCGACTACTACCCACTTAGGTGAAGCCAAGGATCAAAAAACTTGATACAAATATGCATAGTTTTAAAAAATAGTTTATCCCCAAACAATGCACCACACGTTTACATGACAATTCAATGTCAAGACTTAATATTTGTTTCACTTCAAGGAAACAATCCAAGCTAAGTGAGATTTTCAATTACCATCTCTAACAACAAGGTAAATACAACAATGATATAACTCAAAGAATCAAGTATGCTCTCCACCCTACCGTATTGGCATCATGAAGCTTCATGAGCTCTAACCAAACCCCTGAGCATGAAATATTCTAACCTCATGATGAAATGGGGCTTCTATTCTGATCATATAAAATGGTATCTCAAGACAAGATTTATCTAAGCAACTTTCAAACAGTGCCATAGGTGTGATACTCAAATTTGGCTAAACAAAGCATTCTAACACCCTTTATTCTTACCATCTATCATGTATCAAAAATATATGTCTATATAGATAATTGTATTGAAGTTTGAATACCAAGAAGGACATATAAATATGAGTTTTATCCATTTAGGTTTAGCATTTAAATCACCATATGATGGCTTAGGAACAAGGGTTTCACTTGAGATCAACGAAATGGTCAATGGAAGCCAAAATTAAAAAATTTAGTCCTAGAACACTCATGGATACGATCTAGGTATAACTAGAGGCTCCCAAATGTTACCCCTACTAGAGTCAAAGAATTTAATACACAACCAACATTCTCAATACCCACGAAATGGTCCAATATGCAAATGTATCTATACACACCGAAATGCCAAGTGGGTATGTTTTAAATCTACTAAAGATGGATCCCCATACCTGCTGAAATATTCTCCATGGCCTAAGAAGGGGTCTTGAGATGTTGCTTCTCCTCCTTGAATCCTTTGTCCTCCATCCCTCAGTCGATAAAGAACTTCATTCATCCCATGAATCTCCAATGGCAGTGTGTTTTTTTTCCTACCTTTTTCCCCACTGCTTCCTTTTTTTTCCTACCTTTCTCCCCATCAATGGCATGGTTTTGTTTTGCATTAAATTTTCCCTTTCTTTTTTGATTTCTCGATCTCCTCTAGCTTACATGGTTGACCCTCACATTAATGGTGGCGTCTGCTTCCTTCATTCCTACGCAAGAATATCGCACCAATTGACATTATTTTTTGGGCCTTAGCTCCATTCACCAAGCCACTGACACAATCTAGCCTTTGAATGTATTCCATCAATCTTGAAATTCACACCATGATCTAACACATCCCAATTACCCATCTAGCTTTTAGGCACCACCGTATGATTTGACCTACTTTAATTTTGGTTGTAGATCTTACACAATCATTGATGTCATCTTGTCAACATGATTCACAATAGTGATGTGAATTAGGTTAGCCAATTTCTTTTAGCCATGTGCCACCTTCCTACAACCACATGGTCAACACAAGTCAACACAAGCATCTTGTGGAAATACTCCTTCAATTTTGATGACTTTTCATTTCCTTTCCTTCGGAGGTCGAAAGTCGCTCATCCCTCTTATCTCTTTCTTATATTACATTGAATACCTTAACGAGTACGCCTGAACATTGAAGTCTGAGACTCTTTATACCTGTCGCCAAGTGCACATGTCATCTCCCTACAAGCCCACACCGACCAACATTGGGTCCCACAATCCTTCCGTGGAATGGCCTAAATTGCCACCTGTCTCACACTTTCGAGTTTCATCTAATGACCTTATGCTTTTCCACCTTCATACCATGCACAAACCATCACACCAACCACCAAAACTCTAATCTTCGAAACACCTTTGAGGTATCAAAAACTTTTGGGTTTGGGGTTCCTTCATACCCCTTCCCTCTCTCTGCATTTATTTAAGGCGTAAGTGTAAGCTCTAACTCGTGAAGACTGAAACAATTTTGATGGTCAGAGTTTGGGTATCCACCTTACCTCATGCTTGAAGTGTATTAAAGAGCTTTAGAGGCAAGCCCAGAGCTTCTTACCCTATTCTATGAAGTCCCTTTGGCCTCAAACAACAAATCTTCATCTGATATCACTCAAATATCCTACTGACCTCAATGAGGTGCCTTTATTGATCATAATCAACTCATTTCTAGCAGCCTCTCCTTTGACATCATAAGATACCCTTTTGACAACAATGACAATCATATTATCAACAGATTAATCTAACTATAGTTGGGTTCAGTTATCCTTATCAAATTAACTCTTTATTAGCATCTCCCAACTATTAGTATGATATGATGTTCTAAACTAAGAGCATATCATAATTCCATGACGAGGCACAACCCAAAAGCAGAGAAGACTCTAATACTCTTCATATATCCTTCTTTACTTATTATCTTAATCCTCCTTAGTTACACAGTACCATAGGAATCAAATCTGCACCTTCTATATCTACTAAAACCTCTAAGGCTCCTTTAGTGACTCTAGTCATAATACCTGATATGAGGAACCTCAAGTGAATTCTAAATCAACATGATTCAAATGATAAGAAAGGAGCTTTATTACTAGGGAACCTTAGCAACATAGTAGCATGATGAATTATAGTGTTTATCCATGTAGATTTAGTCACTTAACTTTATATAAGCATTCACATAAGAATTTAACTAATCTACTCGTAGAATCAAATGACCCAAAAGTATAGTGGCACTCACACACAACTGGATCTTGTATCTTCTACATGATGCATTCTAAATCTACACAGTAGAGTAACATAAGATTAGAATAAAAGGATGAGACTGATATAAAGGGAGGAGCCTTACATCACGTTAGATGTTGTAATTTTCCAGTTAGATCGATTGTCAGGGGCATCATCAATACCTGCCTGCTCGACCTCTATGACCTATATAGTATCCTTTTGGTACACAGATCTGTAAAATTTTATGTGTTTGCTCTCTGTGGTCTTTTCTCTACTTTAGTGTGGCTATTTTTTCCCAAAATCTAGCCCACTAAAATGGGGACAAAATGTAATATCATAAAATTGCACCAGGGGGAAATTTCACATTTGCACATTTGGCCCCGCATTTATTGCACCCAGTCGCATTTATGACAAGAATCTTATGGGCCAAAATCTCGCAGTTTCAACCTCATGAGAACCAAAGATGAAGCGACAATAGTCTACCACCTCATTCCCCAAAAAATGATGAGTTGGATGCCTACGTGATGCGCGGACATCCGCATGGTGTGTTAGCATCCCTGTATTTTCCCATGTTGGAATGTGGAATCTTGGAATCTTTGACTAACAACACATTTCTCTAGGTTCAGGTTCTAAGAGTAATGGATCCTCTCACCCATGCAACAACACAAAAATCTCTCTTTTCTCTCATTTTGGGGGTTCTCTCATTCAAACTTCTCTCTCTCACTTTTCACTTTATTCTCTTCACAATTTTTCTTTCAAAGTGAAGCTCTATCAGACTGGGGTCCCTCCAACAACCAAATATCTCTTACAATCCTTCAATGGTGCATTCGTGCAGTCAAGAGGGGGTCACAAACCATTGGTAACACACTCTTACTCCTTATCTATTTACGAATAGATAGATTGTTATTTTTCTATCTCATGATATGGGTTCTCCTCCTTGAGCAGGGATTGCTTTGATCAATTTGTATTTGTTTATTTTGTCCACATTTTCTATCTATCTGGCTATTCAAGGATATGGGAACACTAAAATGGGGGTTTGGTTGTAGCAAGCCCTGAAACAACCCCAACATTTTTCCTCATTCATCTTTTGTGCAAGTTGTCCAAGTGAAGCTCGGAGGAAGATCTCAAGTGCATGACCCTTTGTAAGTTGGTTCTTTGCTCCCCTTTGTGTTTTCTGGTATTTCTTGCTTTCTATTAATTTACTTAGTTGAACAAACCTCATATCTAAGCACGTTAGTAGGATTACAACATTTATGTCTGAGGATTGAGCACTTTAGTTGTACAGGATGCCAACACTTCCTTTAGACTCTAGTGTGCCACGCTGGCGTCCTAATTCCATGTTGTAGTCCTTTGGCTGAGAGTCATCCCTTCTGAGGCAGAGATCCTGACATCCTACTCTTTTGGATTCTAAAGTAGTCTATTTGAATATTGTTTCTGACAAACTATTCTTTGCAATTTCTTCATTCCAATTTTTAGTTCGATTAAGAAAAGCATGAGGTAGTTTAGGGAATTTTTTCCCCTAGGATTCTCTTGAAAAGAAAGAGACTCGTCAGTAGCAGATCCCACTTCTCTATAGTAAGTTTGAAGCTTTTCCTTCTTAACTTTTCATATCCTCGATAAATATTTTTTAATTTATTCAACATCTCTTTTGCAGATGCACGATGCATCACTTTAACAATTTTAGATTCAAATAAACCATAAAGAATGGCATTATTGGCCTTAATATTATATTAACTAACCTTTTTACCAACAACATCAATTGGAGCAGTTGTTAGAGCTGTGTAACCATCAATCACTAATTTCCAGATGTCAAATACAAGTGCACATAAATATATCTCCATCCTTATGCTCGAGAAAGCATAATTTGTTCCATCAAATAAAGGAGCCCAATTAGTGGAAAAACCATGTCCATCACTACCATCAATTGTGTGCTTCTCAAGATCTCCTTCAAGCTTGTAACTTGGCTCTTTTATGAAAGAACCATGCTTTGATACCAATTAAAGAGCACACACTAATACTGAGAGGGGGGTGAATCAGTATTAGGAAAATTTTAGCACTTATTGCAAATATGCAAATATAACTTCAAAACCATTAAGAAAATAACACATGCAAGAACACTGAAATTATGTGGAAAATCCCTAAGGGAAAAAACCATGAAAAAATATTGCTTTTATTAACTTCTTACAAAATGTAGGCAACAAATCACATAAGACACCAATCTTACAAATGTGAGCTCCAACTCACTGGAAGCACCAACTCCCTCTAAGCACCAACTTAGTATGAGGCACCAACCTCCAATAAACTCTACTTGAAAAAACTTCTTTGTACTCTACTCAATCTCTCTTCATAAATCTGTAATTTTTCTCTACTCATCACACTCTATCTTTGATCTTCAATCACTGAAAAAACATCATCTCAAAAACTACGTATTCTATTCATGCCTTCATAAAAAAACTCCCTTTTCCTTACACAATTTGTTTTTCTACTTAGTAAAAAAAAAACTACATCCAGCCATACCTTTTTTTTTAGAAACTAATTAAACAACAACAAAAAACTTCTCATGAGTTGTTTGAATTCTCAAAATAGAATATTTATAAAATAACTTGGGTGCCCAAATCTGATTAGGAAACCTTATCAAATCTGCATTAAATATTTCTTTTTATGTCACATTGAATCTTTCTTTTTATGACATAAATATTTCTTTTTATGTCATATTAAATCTTTCTTTTCATGGAATTTAAATTATATTTGGTTTATCCTCTCATATCTTCAAACATTCTTTTCTTGTTTCTTTTTATTCTCGTCTATTTCTTTTCTTGTCTTGTATAGCCACGTTTAAAATCTTAACTTATTTCCTTCTAAAAGTGGCAGCCAACTTTATGTGATTTACTTTCCTTTCTCAAACCTTATTAAATCTTATCAAAATAATTATTTTCATGGTGGTGCTCAGTTGCCCTTTCATCTGCTTTAACCATGTTTTTTTCTTCTTTTACATGTGAATTCTTTCTAACACAACACAATTCTAACACCAGTTCTTATATCTTTTTGCATGCATTAATATTTGACATCAATGACAATTAACTAACAAGTATATGGTAGCCAATCATGCATATAAGGAAGCCATTTGGATTCAAAGAATATGTTCAAATCTAGGGTTGAGTCTTGGATAATTCAAATTAGATGCTATAGTCAAAGCACCATTAGTTTAGCAAAAAAAATTCTTTCGGGAAACACATTGATGTATGGTATTATCTTGTTCATGACATAGTGGAGAGTAGGAGGGTGATGTTTGAAAATGTTGACACTCTTGACAATGTTGCATATGCATTGACAAACCTTGTGAGTGTAGAGAAGTTTAGGTGGTGTACTCAATGCATCGGCCTCTTGTCCCCAACTAGATAGTTCACAATATGATGTAGTTTCTTTTTTTCTCTTGCAAGGCATATGTAAAGTAGGAGAATGTTGGGATAAGTGTCATACACCTTGTAATATTCTAATGTTTGAAGTATGTATTTAATTATTTGCACCCAAATATTTTTGGCATCCCACTTGAATACTCAATGTTAATTGCAACTAAGACAATAAGTGCGTAAGTTATTGAAAATAAAAGAGCATGATGAGAGGAATTACTTGTGGATGGGGAAAATTATGGAGCAATTATGGAAAATATACTTGAGCACCCAAGTTTAGTAGTGCTAGTTTCTAATTTATCATCAATTAACAAAACTTTATTTGGGCATTAAGATTTGTTTGTGGTTATGAATTCCTAAGTTAGCTAGTGATTTCTAACACAATTTTATAAAAAAAATCATGGCTTATAGTTTTGTTCATGCCTATAGATTGAGTTCTTGGGTTGGAGGTATTATGTGTGAAGGTTTTGTATGTACCATTATGCTACTAAAATTTATCCAATACTAATTCACTTGTGTGTTCTCCTATGAAGGCTAGATGCTAGAGTTGTATTTAACCTTCACAATTGTTGATAATACAATTAGTTATACTATGGAGGCTAGATTTTTCTCCAAAGGGTTTTCCTAGGGTAATATTATGTCTTGTATTTTTTGTGTTGCATGTCCTTACATATCACTTGCATGCAATGCATGTTATTTTATTATCAATAATTAACCTCGAGAGGCATTCTACAATGGCAACAAGAGGTGGACTATAATGGTGATAGTGTGTTAACCAAAAAAATCTTACCTTTTACTTCAAATTTTTGATAGTCATTTACACATCAACATAATATTTAATAATAAACATAACATTTTCAAAATAAACACAATAAATAAAGATACACCCTCATCAACATTATCCACTTCTCCATCATATTTAGATATCTATTTGAGAACATTTATTTTATAGTTTTGCAAGAATTGTGGTCTTTCTAATAGTAACATAATTAAATGTGAATGAACATTAAAATCAACATAAACTTGATTATAATTTTGATTATTCCTTTTTTTTAAAGTGTGGCACAAAGTAAAATTAAATTTCAAAAGAAATGTTGGAAAATCAAACACTTGTATTATATTAAATGAAATGCAAAGGTGTGTAGTTTTTTGGAGGTAGTGTTAAATAATTTATATTAAAAATATTTGGGTTAATGAATCAATCCAAAGTTTTATAGGAAATTTCAAGTGTAGTAGTATAATATTCAATAAAGTTATAAGAATATATTTTGATTTGTTAATTCGAGATTTTTTTTAATTTGTTAATTATAGTTAAAAAGTCAATGGATACAAGATCGAGTAAAGAAATAGATTTGAAGTAATTAAATAATTAACCAAATTAAAAATATAGAAGAACAAACAAAAACAAAAATTTAAAATTAAACTACATAGTAAATTCATGATACAATTTTAAGATTAAATAAATATGTTTTAAAATTACTTTATGGGGTTAGGTAGGTATATAAATATTATTTATTATTTAAATATTAAATAATCAACCAAAAATTTATATAATAAATTAACATTTATTAAAAAAGATCTACTATTTCATAATTAAAAATTATCAACAAATATTTTAAATAAACATGTGAAGAAAAATTAATCCCTTTTAAATTATTATTTTTTAGGAAAAATTTTAAATAACAATTTAAAAACATATGAATTTAAAAAATAGATGCAAATAAATGATTTAAAAAAAAATAGATTGACCAAAATAATGAATGGTTGTTTTTCCAAAAGTAAAATTAAAAATTATATAGAAAAGTAAAATCAATGTATTACCAAAAAATTAAAGTAAACAATGTAGATACAATAAAATTTATGCATCCATGTATGTAGTGAATAAAATAGTTCTAAGTAAAATAAATTAACTTTGAAGTAAATAAAATAGCTTCAAATCGATCTCTAAGTTTTTGTTAGTACATTATAAACGAATTAAAAATAAAATAATCTATTAGATAAATTATTGATTGAATTAAAAAAAATATTGGTTGAATTATCCAATGATTTGAATGTATTACATAATATGGTTTGTGAAAACATCTAACGCAAGAGGATATATATTAATTTACAAGCAAACATAAATCATCCGATGAACAATGTTGGATGATTGATGTTTTGTTCTAAGAAATACAATATACCCATGAATTTTGAAGATATAAGTCCCAGTGATAGATATTATTTGTCTTAAAGAATTGTCGCATAAGTTCATGAGGTCTGTTATATAACAATCTAGAAGTTTTATGTTTAAAATAGTTAGTACCATAGTAATATGATAAACAACGAGATTACATGACTTTTCCTTATACATTATTAATTTATTCCCCAGGGATGGCTTGACATATCATGCACAAGACACATTTTTTATAATGAAATGAAAGGTTTTAATTGATGGTGATAGTAGCTTAATTCTTTCTTGTGGGAAGATAATATGAATACTTTTTGTTTATGGTTGTATTTATTATAACGATACAAGGGAAATGATTTTAGTCTCATGAGAATTTTATTTATTGATGTTCTTAATTTTAACTAAAATTTGGAGTATTCAAAGGTACAAGGATAAAAAATTAGAATGTATGTGTTTCTTATTTCAAAGGGTGAGAGGCTAGGTCAAATGGAATCTTTCGGTAAACTAGTTGGTCAACAATAATAATGTAGGTGTTCTTTATGTTAAATATGCTTTCCTGATGAAACATCATAAGAATTTGAGAATTGATAATGACCCTTCTCATAAAGCCATTATCTCAAATATTCATTAAGCATCAATCTTTTGGGAAAGCCACATGTTGGGGGTAATTGTGTTGTATGATAAGTGTAGACTAGAAGTTATTAGTTACCATACCATCCCAACATTTTGTTGTAATAGTAGAGCTATTTATTATTCACAAGGCCATGTGTAGAGCAACAATATTGTGTGGGGTACACCTCAAATAATTAGACCCCATGGCTAAGCCTAGAGATAATGTGGTAGAGGAAATGATAGAGTGGGTGGAGCATACAATTTTGGGGTTGACTATTGTGGGGTGAGTTGATTTGTGTATCCATTGGTTTTTAGTTATGTCTCTACCTATTTCATGGTGGCACAAGCTTGTTGGTTCTTGGTTTTGGCTCTAAGGGTAAATATGTGTTTTTTTGGTTTTAGCAATATTTGACAGTGTCATTCTTTGTTTTAAGTTATTTTTTATAAAGTTTATGCTTCTTAACCATATGCATATGAAGTTTAAACATCTTAATCATATTTATCAGCTTCTTATCTAGTTATTTAATCTAAAATAACTATATAATGTTTAATTTTTATTGATGATAATGTAATATCCAATACAAATTTGAACAATTGTAATTGCCTTAGAAAATTTTAATTTTCCTTTGTGATTTTGTAACTTTGATGCAAGAAATACTACATAATTATAGTGAGAAGTACTCTCAAATACACATACATATTTCATCAATAAATTACATTTAGTAATATAATATTATTAATATATTATAAATAATATGAAATATATAAATACTTAATAATAATTTTGTAATCACTAAAATAGTTATAATATATATAATTAATAAAAATAGTGATAATACTTCACATTTGAAACTTTATATCAATTTATAAAAATAGAAAAAATTAACTCATAATTAATGTGTTGAATAGTAACACAAGTGCTATTCTTTGTAATATTATTTTTATTATTGTAAGGCATAATTCTTAGTGAGGAATATTTAGGATTTGGTGAAAATTAGGGGAAAGCTTTGTGGATTAAAATTTTAAAATTAATTTTGTGGAGGTTTTATTGAGACCTCTGCCTTTGAATTGTGAGGGTTTCTTGCATGATCACATCCCATGCAATTTATTTGTGGAGATGCCACATTAACTAACATTTCATTGATGAGGGATACACTTGTAGTTACATTTCAAATTCCTATTCCTACAATGCTCCTATCTCTTGAACACTAAACTTTCCCCCTCTTGTAGGACATCTACTTTCAACTTCTCCCTCCTTTACTTCTAGAGTTTGAATTATTTCTTCTTCTATCTTATCCTACAGGGAAACTACTCATTATTCCTCTATTCTTTCCTTCTTTAACACCTATAGGTCTACTAAAAACTATTACTATGTGCAGGTAATTGTTCCTTTGAAGTGAACAACTTAAACCATTAAATTGGACGACAAAATCACAAAAAAATACTCAAATAAGGCATAATAAATCTAATTAAAACATAAAATAAACCATGTATTCTATTCTAGACTCCTTGTTGCACTTGAAACTAGATTTCTCCAATGATATTTGATATGTGTGCTCATAATTTGACGACATAAAATTGCATTTTTTGTTGTTCTTAAAATTGACTTGGGTTGAGGCCAATTTATATATTTTTGGCTCAAGGATGGCTAGGATAAAAAATACATATCAATGGCTTGCATTGGTTCAAAGCTAGAGGGAGATGAGAGGAGGACAAGTGTCTTCATTTGGTTGGAGGAGATTGGTGTAGGGGCACCCTCATGCATATGGGATCAATTTTTGAGTTTTTGGATTTTTTTGGTATGATTGATGTAAATAAGGTCATTTGAGACCATTAGATGTCATCTAGGACCATCTTTGGTATTTTGGTGCAATTTAAGCAAAAGATGTAAAAGTTGTTAAAATGTTGTCAATGTTGTCAATGCTATAATGACAACTTTTTCAAATGTTGTTAACAAGTTATATGTGAGCAGTTGGCAGTAGGAAGATTCTTGGAATAGAATAAATACACCTTGAAAACATGACCCAATAGGTTGGAGAGAAGTTTGGATGAATAAGACACCAATCAGACACATTTTTATGCATTTTCTTGTATAATCTGACTACAATATTGCTGCTCCATTGCATGCTAAGGATTCGTACAGATTTGTAAGTTCCTAAGATTGGTTTTTTTTTATAAAGGGATGAACTAACTTTCATTTTCATTTGGTTTGGTGCCTTTTCATTGAGTATTTTGAAAGTTATTGCAAATTTACTAAACCTTGCCCGAATTTGTACCTAGGGTTATCTGTTTTGGGAAAAATGGAATAACTTTTGTTTTCACCATTAGATATTCATAAAAATTTGAAGAAAATTCTATAACTAGGTTATCTAAAATCTGACCTAAGTGATTGGCCTCATTTAGTTTTGTGTGAAATTTATGAATGATAGTTTGTTGCATTTCACAGCGAAAATTATGTGTTTTCCTACTTTCTGTAGATCTTTGTCACGTTTGTATGGACTTACATTGCTTTGTACAATATGAATGATGGACGTATGATGTGAAGGATTGTTCTAGCTTTATTTTAATTCTAGTTTGGTTAAATTTCATAAAGTATTGAAGGAGATATCATAGATTTATTAGAACTCGCTCCAAACCCTACCTAGGGTTGAAATAAACCATGAGATTGCCATATTTGGAATTTCCACCATAATCAACCCCTGAAACTTTGTAGAAATTTTTTTCTTGGTGTATTTGATCTTTTTGCAAAGTCTGAGGCTTGGGTCTACACGTGTGGAGGAGCATTTAATGAAAATATGGTGAATTTGGCCTTGTTGACAATCAAAGAAGCCCTAGTGACTTGGGAAAATTTGTTGTGTGTTCTTGGAGAATGATCCTTGGGGTAGGAGTTGTTGTTTTATGCCTTTTGGGATGTGTTGAAGGTGTTAGAACAATAATTGAAAACTTTTGAAACCCTGAGTCCATTGGTAACATGCCTAGTGACCTAATTAGGCCTAGTTAAGAAGCAGGACAATCAATTTTTAAGGCATTTTGTACAAATAAACCTACCCTGATTTTGAGATATGTTTGAAAATAGTCAAATGGGTATCTGAAACAAGTATTATTTCCTATAGATCAGTTCTGTTTGAAGAGTTATGTCCAAAAATTCCCTTTTGAAAGGCTACTAGCAAGAATGAGGGTTTGTGAAGGAAAACCCACCAATTGAAGACTAAGATTTGAAAGAGTGGTTTTTTTTGTGAGTGTTAGGAGATTGCTTACCCCTGATTTGCATCAAATTGGTATCAGAGCCCAAAGATCAGGGCAAGAAAGTTTTGGAGTTTGTGTATTGTCTTTTATAAGTTGAGAAAACTTTGGATACCAAAAGACTAGGCCAAAGGAAAAGAAGTGGGCCTAAGGTGAGGTATCACGAAGACAAGAAGAAGCATTGAGAAGAAGCAAGGTGAAAGAGACTTGCTTGAGAAAGAAGAATGGAAATGTTGAGAAGATTAGTCTGTGGAGACTTGTAGAATAAGGAGTTACCAAGCAAGAAACAAGAGAAAAGAAAAGAGAAAAGTGAGATGAAGAAGAAAAATGAGAAGGAAAAACCAATAAATGTCTAGTAAGAGATAATAGACTTGAGACAAGCCTTGGAACAAATGCAAGAAAGAATGGATCTTGAGATGCAACAGTGTCTTGAGAAAGAAAAATAAGAAAATGGTTGGCATTGGCCAATAAGAAAGAAGGTAAAGTGGCATATCAAAAAGATCATTTAAAAGAGAAGAAGGCAAGAGAGAACAATAGAACCAGACTTTGGAGAGTCTTTGTTGATGAAGGAAAAGCAAAATCCATCTGAGGAAGAGGGAAAATGTGCAAAAAATGGCTCCATTGAGACTCAATATTTTATTTCTAACAACATTTGTGAGTGTGTGTTTACAGGTGCAGTAGATGAAAATGAAGATGGAAAAGAGTCTAAAGCAAGAGGAGAAGTCCATACAGTGTATGAAGATTGTTAGACAAATGTAGCACCCTATGGTGACGAAGATGTTGCAAAAACAACAGAGGTAATGGTTGCATTTTCTAATTTTATGGATGATGAATATGCTGAAAAATTGTGTTCCAATCATGAAGATGAAGACAAAGACAGTGGTACTGAGGCATATGAACGAGAATTAGAGTTTTGGAACCTTGAAGCTGAGAAGATGCTAAGAGACGGTGCAAGAAAAGGAAGAAAGATCCAGGGAAAGTCGGGAATGCAGAACGTCAATTGAAGGACAAGTGGCAGAGAAATGGAAGACCTAAGGCCAAAATGAAACATGCATTTGAATTTTTTCAAACAAAGTTTGACACATTTTCCGATCACATCTCAGATGGAACTAAGATTTTTTCTTTCCCTTGGGAGTATGGTGCAGGGGCACCCTCATGCATATGAGATCATTTTTTGAGTTTTTGTCTTGTTTTGTTATGATTGATGTAAATAAGGTCATTTGAGACCATTAGATGTCATCTAGGACCATTTTTGGTGTTTTGGTGCAATTTAAGCAAAAGATGTAAAAGTTGTTCAAATGTTGTCAATGTTGTTAATGCTATAATGACAACTTTTTCAAATGTTGTTAACAAGTTAGTTGTGGGAAGTTGGAAATTGTATGATGCTTAGAATAGCATAAATACACCTTGAAAACAAGACCCAAGAGGTTGGAGAGTAGTTTGGAGGAATAAGACACCAATTAGACACATTTTTATGCATTTTTCTATGTAATCTAACTACAATATTGCTGCTCCATTGCATGGTACAGATTGGTACAAATTTGTACGATCAAAAGATTGGTTTTTTTTGATAGAGGGATGAACTAACTTTCATTTTCATTTTGTTTGGTGCCTTTTCATTGAGTGTTTTGAAAGTTACTACAAATTTACTAAAACTCACCTAAATTTGTACCTAGGGTTATTTGTCTTGGGAAAAATGGCATAACTTTTGTTTCCACCGTTAGATCTTCATAAATATTTGAGAAAAAAATTGTAACTAGGTTATCTACAATATTACTAGAGCGATTTTCCTCATTTGGTGTTTTGTGAAAGTTATGAATGATAGTTCGTTGTATTTCACAGTGAAAATTATGTGTTTTCCTACATTTTACAGATCTTTGTCACATCTACACGGAATTACATTGTTTTGTATGGTATGAATGATGGATGTATGATGTGAAGGATTGTTCTAGATTTTTTTTTCTTTTGGTTTGGTTAAATTTCATTAAGTATTGAAGGATATATCATAGATTTACTGAAACTCACTCCAAACCCTACCTAGGGTTGAAATAAACCATGAAATTGCCATATTTGGAGTTTCCAACCATGATCAACCCCTGAAACTTTGTAAAAAATTATGTCCTAATGTCTTTGATCTCCTTTCAAATTCTTAGGCCTGGGTCTGCACGTTTGGAGGAGCATTTAAAGACAGTATGGTGAATTTGGCCTTGTTGACAGTCATAGAAGCCCTAGTGACTTGGGAAAATTTGTTGTGTGCTCTTGCAGAATGATTCTCGGGGTAGGAGTTGTTGTTTTAGGCCTTGTGGGATGTGTTGAAGGTTTTACAATAGTAATTGAGAACTTTTGAAACCTTGAGTCCATTGGTAACATGCCTAGTGACCTAATTAGGCCTAGTCAAGAAGCGAGACAGTCAATTTTTGAGGCATTCCGTACAAAGAAACCTAACCTGATTTTGAGATATGTTTGAGAATGGAAAAATGGATATCTGAAATAAGTCTTCTTTCTTGTAGATCAGTTCTAGTTGAAGAGTTATGTCCAAAAATTTCCTTTTGAAAAGCTACTAGCAAGAATGAGGGTTTGTGAAGGAAAACCCACCAATTGAAGACTAAGAGTTGAAAGAGTGGTTGTTTTTGTGAGTGTTAGGAGATTGCTTACCCTTGCTTTGCATCAGAGATGGAGTGAGATGGATTTAGGAGATAATGAAGGGTGGAGATTCTCCTTAGAGGAAGTGGATGGACAAGATGGGAAGGGTACTTGGGAGTACCCTTAAGGGATGCACAAATCCTTTGACCCATGTGACATGGTACCAAGGTCATGTCACATGTACAAAGGCCCATGTCACATGTACAAAGGCCCATGTCACATGTTCAAAGGACCATGTCTTGTGTGTGAAGGGCCATACCTATGTACACATGTGGGGATGTGCATAATTTGAGGGAGGGTTAACTAAGGTTAGGAATGTGCAAGTAGGGGATTAATGGGCTAATTGATTTTAGTTCAGCTAATAGAATATGTAGAAATAGGGAATTAAATCATTTTTATTTCTTTAATTTTTGGGAAGAGGATGGGAGACTTAGTTTATTTATTTACCTTAGGTTGACTGTAGGAGGAATGTGATTAAATGCTTTAGGCTAGAAAATGGGTGGTGGTAAATAATGATGAATAGTGTTTTTATTAATTAAATAATAAAATATTATTTAATTAATAAGGGGATGAAAATGAGATAATTAATTGAACAATAAGGGTTGTATTAAATCAATAATAGAGGAAATAATTGGGTAATGATGATATGTCAATTTAGGTGTCTACAATTATTAGAGCAGGAGTATCACCCTAACATGTCTTATTGATGCTAAGATATTGTTAGAAAGAATTGATGATCAGAGTCCAACATGAGAACCAAGTGGTCCTATCAATTAACCAAAACCCTTTTGATATAGGTGCTTTGAGGATAGCAATTAACAATGGGTTTCGTGTGAGATGTTGCAGAGGTTTACCATTTTTATTTTGATTTGATATGGAAATTTGATGTTGAAGTGATGTCACATTTTGAAAATTTGGTTTATGACTAGATCATTGTTTGACATATTTTGAGAGTTTACTGAATATGGTGAAGTTGTGTAAGTGGTTGATGGGCTACTATGTTGCATGTTTATGAGGGGTGGTGAATATGGAGGTGTTATGGGTGAGGTGACAAAACTATAAGGATTCCCACTAGGAAGCCCTAAGCTTGGAGTTAGTTCATTGGTGTATTGTATGGTTGATGCTACTATGGGTGGTGTAAATGTGGGAATAAAAGGTATGGTTGTGGGAAAGGAAATGTTTTTTCCTTAGTTTTGAGCATTTGTGAATGCTTGAGTGTAACTAGTTGTCATAGGAATGTTAGCATCAACTATGTGAGCTAGACTACACAACACTTCTATTCCTTAAGCATCATTTATCAACTTCCTAAGGTTGTCCACAGTAGGTACCATTTGTCTCAGTAAAGATTCAATGCTTAAGTAATCTTGAAAACCCTCTAAATTTTTGTCCAATTGTTTTAGTTTATCTTCAAGAACATGGGCAATAGCAGTTTCTAAGTCCACACAAATTTTGGATTGTGCGGTGGCCATGGGTAATGTGTGGTGAGGAATGGAATCCAAAATGGATTGAGTTGAATCCATACCTTGTGCGAAAGAGTTAGAGGACTCAGGCTCCATAACGGATGTGGTTACAATGTAGGATGCCATAAGTTTGTAACTTCATCTCATAAGGGTATTAGCAGTAGGACACTAGCTCATGAAGCTCATATGAGTTTCACAACGCTTGAATAAGCCTATTATCCAAGAAAGGTCTGGGATAGTCATAAAAAACTACATAGAGTGCAAAATTAGAAAGAAAAACCACATAGAAGACACAAAAACATATCTATGACCTAAATTTTAATTGAATTTTGTTGGTCTAGGGTGCAAGGACGCCCTAGACTAGCAAGTTTCTTTTAAAAAATCCAAAGTTTGGATGCGATCTATAGTGTTTAGGTGTCCTACTCTTTGATTGTGCAAGTCTGGCAGTAAATAAATCTCCAGAATTTTGCAAATTTGTGATTTGAAATATAAAATGCAAGTGTGCAAGCAATTTTCAAAATGTTCAATCAATAAAGGCAATTCAAAATGTCATTTTCAGATTGTAAAATACATAAATTCACTAAAATTTGGAAAATTTAAAGCTTGATGTCTTATTGCAACAATAATAATGCACTTTTTCACTTTTTTCACTATATGCATATGCCTAAAATGCTTTCAAATTTGATTTCAGTCTAATATATTATATGTCATAATGCAAATTTGTAAATGCAATTAGGATGTAGATCTAACTTATGATTAACTAAAATTAACCCTATTTGAACTTTGAATGCAATATGCTATGCATTTTTCTTTTTTTTTCAAAAAAAAATCATGGAATGATGGATGCCTAAATGATGAATTCAAAATAAACTATGATTAAACTCAAATCTAGGATGATATGCTTAAGATTTTATAGGTCATATAATGCAAAATCAGTCAAGTTCACTAAAATGTTTTGTTGGAAAAGGAGATGTATACACCTAAAAACGGTCATCACATTCAGTTAATTAAATTCAACCTATTTAATTAATACTTCAACTACATATAAATAAGGTCTTACTTTATTTATATTGTTCACTTTCCTTTTAATTCTCCAAAATCACATTCTTCTAAATAATTAAATAAACAAAATACCCTAAACGTGTTTATTTAATTAACCTTCCTTAATCCTAATTAAGAATTAGAGCACATTTCTACAACTTTTTGTGTGCCACCTCATAAAGGTCACATAAAAATAAATAAGCGTAATTATTAATTAGAATTTTCCTCACACACTTCCACCAATGAGAAAAAGCACATGGCTTTATTCCCCCACACTTCCAACAAATTTGGAGCACATGGGTCTTTGTTTCACACACTTGGGAATCCCATACATTTGGCATGTTTCCAATGGGTCAAGGGATTCTCTCCACACACATGGCATGTTGTCCTTGGTCAAGGGGACAACATCTTAATTCCTTCAATCTCCACCGTCTATTATTTCTCCTTCAAATCTAGACCGTTGATAGGTGCCACCTCACAAAATGCTTGAGAAACCCTATAAATACACCCTCTTTCCTTAGCATTTATCATCCACCTTTTGAGTAATGTTATAATGTTATTTTGAGATACAAATTGGAATAGTGTTATAATGCCATTTTTCATCCACACTTTGAGTATTGTTACCATGCAGGTTTTTCGTAGGAGCTTGGAGCTTTCATGGAATCTTATAATTAATTTTCATATCATGTGTTACTTTGCATTCTCATCTTAGATTAATTAATTGCTTCATAGTTACATTTTATCATCCATGTTGCATCATAGTTACATCTTAGGTTAGTTTTTTTTATGTTTGCATTTGAGCATATGCATTATCATGGATAGTTCATTTTAGTTTCATATCATCTCACTCATCTCCACTTGTTCATTCATCATCAACATCATCCTTCGTTTATCTTTGCATCCATTATCCTTTCCATCATTTTGTTTCATTTAGAAGCATACCACTAATCATTCCAGCACACATTTGCACATAGAAAACATCTTAGCTTGCATATTAAGCATCAAATCTTGTTTTCTAGGTAGTCATTTTAACAACCTTTGTGCCCATAGAAATCTGAGGGCCAAACGATTTAATAAATCCCAGAAATAGAGGACAATGATACGTATTTGAAAGACTTGATTGTATTACGAATAGAGTAGTTTTACTTGCTTCAAACTTTGAATGTAAACCGTCTCATTAAGGTTCGTGTTGACATTAGAATACTCTCCACATTCGACACACACACAGGAGACCCTGGGTCTAATGGGTAGATCACTAAAATCAATCATTTTCCAAGAACATGAGGGAATCTAGATCAACAAGGATATGAGATTGACTTACAACCTAAAAGGTGAATCAACCAACCCTGGATTTAGATTCTTTGTTGTGTTATTTTGTTGGAGGTGGCGAGTTTGATGGATTAAAAAATTGATGTAATGATGTAACTATGTAAACTATGAAAATGCAAAGTTCTATTATGAATTATGAAAAATTGGAAACTGATAGGAAAAATCAGGATCCAAAAATGCAAAAGGTGGACACATAAGAACCTAGAGTTTAAATTTGGGTTGGATCTAATTGGTCTAGGGTGCAAGGGCATCCTAGATTGAGGACCTAGTTCTTGAAACTAATTTCACAATCCTGAGGTCCCTAGTTTGAAGCTTCTTCCTTTTAGGTTTGGTTGTCGAATCTTCGTCTATTACTAAGAAAATGCAAATTTTGTGACTTGTCAACTTGTAAAGTTTTGATGCATGAATGAGAAAATTGCCTTCAATCTTCCTCCAATTCACTTTAGATCTATAACTTGCACACATGAAAAGAGGGGAAGGATTTTTCCATATAGGCGCTTGCCTCAATTAAACCCTATGTTGGTATTTCTACCTCCACAATGGCAAAGTTGATGATAAAAGAGAGCTTATCCTTTTGAGGGATAGAGGCTAAATGATTAACAAGTAATGAATTGACAATTTGTTGCAACTCACCACTTAGATCTGATGTCCTTGATGGATTTTAGTCACACTTACCACCTTTAAGGATTAGTTATAGCTTGACTTGATTTGATTTGAAGACCTGCATGTGTTAGTGCTCCAAAATGAAACCATGTGCTCCAACTTGGTTTGGTAGCTAGGGATTCTTTTGATAACCATATTGCTAGTGTTATAAATTGTGTAGCTTCAAGCTTAGCTCATCAACATTCCTATGCAAATATTGTACCATTGGTGACGTTTGATGTAGGAGCATCCTATGTTGTGAGAGCAACCTTGCATCAACCAAAAAAAAGAAGTATGTTAATTTTTAATTTCCTAAGGTTTGGTGATTTTGTAGTTGGAAAATAAATTACAATTTATTGGCCAAAATAATGTAATAAATAATTGGCCTTATTAAATTGTTGCAAAATCTTGATGTGGGAGAAAGTTTAGGAGTCAAATCTTGAAAAATCAAAAATTGCAAAGATAGGCATGGATTTTTGGGAGTTACAACTTGTCATAACTCATTTATTCTTTTCTAAATGATAGAAAATCAAAAATGGGCATCCAAGTGGTGATGGTTATGAAATTTCTAATTTTGACCCTATTTGGGTGGAGTGGAGGAGTCAAGATGGAGTCCAAACTTAGCATTATTCTTGGAGGTGGATTTTAAGATGCTTTTGGAGCATTAAATATTTTATTTTAATGAATTTATTAAGAATTTTCATCACGATGGGACGTTGAAAATGGAAGCTACATCAAAATAATGAATATTTAGCATAAAAGGTGAGATTTGACAATTTTGGAGCTAGTCACTTCTGTAGGAATTTGAGGAGAGAATGTTTTTTGCAAGGAATTGGAGTAAAGTGACTCAAGAGGGAAGAGAATGTGAAGAATAATATGACTCAAGAGGGAATAAAATGTGAAGAATAATACCATCACATATGTTTTATTGCAGGTCTGAAGATGATTGAACAACAAGTGATTTGAGATTCAAAAGTTGAAAGAGCAATGAATTGCATTGTAATTTGTAGGATGCATGAGCTAGTTTTGTGATTCTGAATTTGAGATTGTTGTGAAGAAACGTTGGATCAATGAAATTATTTTTTTTTGTTGTCTTATATGAGTTTGTTTTCTAATTTGTAATGGTTAACTACAACACTCATGGTTACATATAAATGTTATTTCAGTTATGCAAGTTAATGTGTAGTTCAACTGGTTGCAGGAGCTAGCAGGTTGATGAAGTGTGATCGAAGGGTCCATTTTTATTTGTTGTTATAATCAATTTATTTGTTGTTATATCTCAGTTATAAATCATATTTAAAGTGGTTTGGACCAGCCCCCATGGCTACCCTTTTGATGTAATTCAGTTATTCATTGTAATCCTAGAATTTCAACAGTGTTTTAAATGGGAAGTTGAGACATTTGTGGTTGATTTTTGATGTTGTTTCAATCATATTTCTTTGTTGCAAATATGTTGATGTGTTTTTTGATTGGGGATTTTAGTATGTGTTGAGATGGAAGTACCATCTCTTTCATCAGTGTTGCATGCCCTTTGTGGGATAAATTACAACCTCTCCCCTATATGCACAATCTTCCCCTATGGTGGTTTTTGGATGAGATGTGCTCAAAAATAAATATTTTTATCTACATAGGTTCTTGGTTTACATATTCAACAATTTTTGGCCCTCCCTTCTTGATCTACACAACTATGTCTTGGATTCATGAGAACCTCTCATCGAGGGTAATATTAATCTCTTCCCTTATGCTAGAGGCTTCTTCATTGTGTGTTTTTCCTCTTTAAAGGATGGGGATTTGGTGCTTGATGACAAGTTGTGGATGTGGGGAGAGTATTCTCTCTTGATCAAGCCTTGGTCTACCTCCTTCAACCCCCTCTTTGAACCTCTTAATGTTAGACCTATGTGGGTTTGACTTCATAATATTCCCCTCTAAGTTTGGGAAGATTGCTACTATGAGGTAATGGGCAATGTTATTGGTCATTTGTTGAAGGTTGACTCTACTACTTCCTATGCATTGATATCTCCAAGCCTCTTCATGGGGATATTATTTTGATGATGAGGGATGGGCCTTTGACTCAACCACTTAACTATGAAGGTCTCCCCTATAGATGTAGATGATGTTTTTCTATCAACCACTTGACTTCTTATTGTCCACTCTCTTGATGCAAGGGCACGACAACATGGTGGAGGAATGCTTGCAAAAATCACTTGACTATTTATGCTTTTGACTCTCTAGGTGATGGTTCCTCTTAGTTTGATGAGTCTTCTTGGGATCTTGGATCCTCTCTTCCCATTACCCCCATGATTCTTGAGGAGGTTTCTCATGTGATTAGTACAATTCTAGTGAGCCTTGCTCCATCAACTCGTATTGGTGAATTACACCCACCTTCTTTGGCTAGTTAGTATGCTACTCCATTAGCTTTGGCTTAGCTTCAATATTCTCTTGAGGCAGTTCTTCAACATTCGACTATTCTAGTTCAACATTCCTCTATTTCTATTGCACCATGGATGGGCCCTCTAAGGGGGAATCTCCCTCACTTCTAGATCTATGAACTTGGAAGATAATATTTCCTAGAAAAATGTACAAAGGTAGAATAAAGGTCCTCCCAAATCTATTTCTTAGTCTCACACTAGAGTGAAGGTTGTGAGATTAAATAGGGTTGGATCTGGCATTGTTTAGCCTAAAACCTTGGGTACTCTTTTGTTTCATGCTTATTGGATGTAGTTGTGTTGGTTTATGATTAGCAGCTTGGTAGTAATTGTGTCTTATTCCCATCTAGGAGGCTATTGTATTTTCTTTGAGTTGTTCTTTTTGATGTACAGGGTTTTTGATCCCTTCAAATTACCTTAATCATAAACAATGATAGGTTTAAATAAAATAGAAATTATCAATATTTTCATAAATGATTTATCATTTAAAGAGTAGTCATGATAGGTTTAATGTACATTCATTAAAAAATTATAATTTATTTTATAGATGTTATTTAGTGCCATCCCCATGAAATGGAAACATTATTATTGCATTTCTATTTGGAGTTAATGCATCTAAATTATAATTTAAGTGTAATGATTATGCTAAAAGTTGGCGAATGTTTGAAAAGTTCATACCTTGCATCTTTATCATTCATTTTATGTCTTGTTGTGGGATATTCCAAGAACTTGGTCTTAGCACATGATTTTAATTGATTTAACACTTCCTTTAACCCACATTCTCAAATTCACCATCTAGAACAAAACATTACGCCTGAAAATTTCTCCAACTATCATGTTATCGATTTTCATTCTTTGATCAAATCTATAATGTGAATTTGACCCTTTTGTAAAATTTAAACTTTTCCCTGGGCTCAAGCTAATCACTTTCCAATTAGTCATTACTCATCATTTCCCACACTAGAGTATTCAAATTATGTCTTTATGTCAAGTATAAAAAGACATCATTCATAGGTCATTTAATAAGACAAGCAATCCCTACTTAATCCATCATTACGACAACTCCATCTCATTCATCTTTCACAAAGGATCACTCATTAGTTGTTGCTCAACTTTCCACATCAATTATTACATCACATGGTAAAACCTTGGCTCTTCCACTAGGTCATTTTGGCTCCCATTGTATTGTGTTCCAGTTGCAACAAGTTACAAGCTTTGTTCATTTTACATTTGGCATTGCCACACCATCACTTGTGTTTATTTTTGCTTGTTGTCTTCCAACAATTTTTAAAAAAAATAAATCAATCGGCAAGGCTTGTCATATGGAGAAGATCCTCACTTAGCAAGTTTTCGAAGGTATTTGTCAACACTTGCAACTTTTATTATAGAACAAAGCATCAAGGAAAAATTCTATTTGTAGATACAAAAAGTCTACAAGTCACAATTTCATTTCTACGAGTTAAAATTTATTTTTTGTGCACAAAGTTCATTTCCACATTCCAAAGATTTGATCCAAGTCATTTATGTAATACATATTCAAGTCTAGTCAAATACTAAGAATGACCCAATTCAAATTGTCACTTTTCTATCAAAACATCCAACTTTAAACAATTTTGAATTACTATTTAAAGTTTACGATGAGAACAATAGAAAGTCATTTATTGATTGTCAAAATCAACTATGCTTTTACTCCTAAATTATAATTTTCTAAATTTAATCATATAATGTCACAACTACAAATTAAATAGATTCGATCTTATAAATTTTACATTTATAAATCCATATATATACAAACTTATCTAATTACTGGACATATGTGAACTCGTATTGTCATGGTTGTATTGTTTGAATTATCTACACTTTGAAAAATATTGAAATTTAACTCAATATCTATTTTTAAGTGTTTTTTTTTAATATGAAATTTAACTCAATATCTATTTTTAAGTGTTTTTTTTAATATGAGTTGTAGTTTAACAATAATATTGTTGAATCACGTACGTACCCAAACCCATGTGTATATCATCATAAAATAGATAGCTTATACATTGTTATTGATTATACTTTATATCATTTTTCATCCTTAGTGGTTATACTTTGTATATTTTTTTATGCATATTATAATGTCGCTATGATGTTTAATATCATATACCATTTTTACAAGCTTAGATTATTTTCGCATATCAATGATTTCTGTATTGAACCGTGTTTGTTTTCTTCACCTAAGGTGGATCCCCTTATAAATATCAATGACTTCTGAATTGCATCATGTAACATTAAACAATCAAAGATGGACCCCTATAAAAAGATCCTGATGTGATTCTAGTGTCATGCCAAAATGTTTTCAAGATAAGAAATGCAGTACATGATGATGGGTGACAATATATGTTTTGAAACGGTCATACATTTCTTGGATGGCCTGTCATTTTCATGTGTATTTGACACACAAGCTGTACTATTTGTTTTTAATGTTTTCTACCACATATCTTAAACTAATAAGCGTATATATACATGTCAATATCTGTAATAGTGTTCCTTGCAATTGATAGCCGTTATGGGATCTTGTTCAGTAAAACTTGTACAAAACCCTCTTGAGAATAGAACTCATAACACAACGAAAAACAGAATCGTCCCATGTTATGATGAATTTTGAGAAGAGGGCATACAACAATTACAACCATCAAGTAATTACAGTTGCAGTACGAGATAATAATGATATTTCATACCAGGTCTAATTGTGTCGGAATGTAACAATTGATGTTTGCTTTCAAGTGTAGTGCTCAATTTCACAATAAGCAGTACAGGGAGGACCCCGTATGAATCAGTGTGCCTTCCCTAACTAAGAAAGACCTATTTAAAGTACCAACAGTTGTCTCAACCATTAAACATAACCACTTGATAACTTGCAGCACCTTTAGCCAACAATTAAAATAACTACTAAGTCAGCGTCACATACATTAGCATAACAAAAGGTTATACCACACAATCAAAATCCAGAAACAAAAAAATTGTAAAAAGTTATACCGTCTACAAAGTCTTGAAGAAAAAAAATGAAATGCATTGTATATATATTGTCTCTTACTAACCAGCCAGTTTGGCCTAAAAGGAATTAAAAGTCAATATCATCCTATTTCAATAATAAATATGCACTCTCCTGTGCATTTTATATGCTCCAAACTAAATAAATATGCACTCTCTCCTCTGCATTTTATATGCTCCAAACTAACAACCATACCACCATTTGTAACATAAGAGTCACTATTGTGCAATGCACTACAAAGAGGAAAACATGTGTTTCACATGCAATCTGTAATGTTTTTTGTAGGATTGATTATACATTGCTATTGTTATCTTGTATGCATTTTTCTCTATATTATATTATGCTAAGATGTTTAGTTCCGTATACCATTATTACAAATTGAGATCATCTTCAACAAAGACAACCTAATAAATATCAATGATTTCTGAATTGCATCTTAGGATTGAACAATAAAGACGGTTTCATATAAACAAATGCTGCAGTAATTCTTAGTCATGCCAAAGTGTTTTATAGAATGCAGCCCATGGTGATGGGTTACAATACATGTTTTGAAACAAGCATACATTTATTCATTGTTCTGCCATTTTCTCCTGTATTTAACACAAAAACTTGACAAGTTGGATGTAGTTTTGTTGAGTGTCAAATTGTATTGTTTTATCAGGATTCAACTGCATAGGTTTTTTAGTCAAACTCATTGACACAAAAACTTGTTTATTGTTTATGTTTAATGTTTGTGCATCTTTAAGATGCATGTTTGTGCATTTCAATATCTGTAACAGTGCTCCTTGCATTGATGCCTCATTTGGGATAATTTGGTAGAATTTGTACAAATTCCTCTTATGAACAGAATTTAGTCCACACCAATGAAATACAGATATCACCCCTTATCAAGGTGAATTTAGGTAAGAGTGTGTACAATAAATAAACCATCTGGAAATTACAATATCTGGAGTTCAATATACCAATGTGCAATCTGTAATTACAACATAGTACTTACGCAGAAAAAGTCATATAAATGATATGTACTGGAAACAAAGAAAAAAAATCTTTGATACAAAGCATTGAATTTGCTTCAGCTAATATTACCCCAAAAAGAGGAATTCGTACAAAGGCTTGAGTTCTGAATGTCTCTAATATCATGAACCGTGTTACAGAAGACATTTAATAGAGATCTCAAGTTCTAAATTTCTCAATAGCAATCTCATATTTTACTATAATAATATACTAGGCTAACTGGAATATGATACATTTCTTAAACAAATTCAGCAGTAATTACTGCACAATGACTCACTAGTCACAAAACAAATGTTACTCCTCGCAAACTCATTCCCTCTCCAACCATGACTAAAACTTATGAAGGATGCTGAATGAAACAATGACTGAGTACAAATTGACATATGCTTACATAATCAAGGTCGATGTACGACAAAGCCAAAAAAAAAACTGTCCAATGATCCAAATGGCAACAATATGTAACATTTGTGACCCAACAGTCTTTATTCTTCAAAGAATCAAGTTACTAAGACGCCTACATCATATAACCTGCATTCCCATATGGATTTTGGGCCTGATATGGAGTACCAGCAGCATGAGGATATGTAGTTCCATAAGGATTGCCAAAAGGGTTGGCAGCAACTTGTGGCCCCATCATTTGCTGCTGTGCCATGAAAGCTTGTTGTTGATATGCCATAGAGGCCATTTGTACGGCAGATGGTGGAGCTATTTTATTAGAAGCATAGAAGGGATCTTGACCTGGTTGCAACATTGGTGTAGCCTCAAAGGGATTTGGTGCCACTTGACCCATATGGTAGTTACTAGATGGATTTGTTTGTCTTCTCATTGCATCATCGTATAGACTATCCAGTGTAAGCTTATCGAGTCCACCAGCCTGACACCAAAGGCATGCCAAATAAGTTATATATTTAACTACTTATACAATTTCATAGAAGTATTTGTATCGGAAACACAAGACAAACATTGCAAAACAAAAGAATAACAGATTTTGTACCCAAACTTGTTACTCTAAGAATCATTTCCCTATATAAATATATAAAAACCATTATACCAATTGAGCAATTGAAGTCTCCACAAAATAAAACTGCACCTCTTGATACAGCTGTGATATGAATGAACTATTAATAGCCTGGGTCTTGTTGCAATATGATATTACAAGGAATTACCATATATAATAATAATTAAAAAGAAAAACTAAACTTTACCTAACCTAAAGTACCAGTCAACAAGCAATTCTCTTAATTAAAAACTTACTTCTACCCCAACATAGGACATCTAATGCAAAAGAGAAGCACCAATTACACGACAAGCTAAGATATAGTGTCACGCCCCCGTAAAAGAACAATGAAATAAGATAAAACAAGATCGCCTCCTCCAAGGGAAATAATAGGGTCAGCGATCTGAGTGTGAAAATAATATTAAAAACTTCCTACAAGGCACTCCCTAAACAGCGATCTCCTCCAAAAGACACATTAATAAGAGGCATCGATTCGTTGAAGGGGCAGACACATTAATAAGAGGCATCGATTCATTGAAGGGGTGGCGATCAACCTAAGAAGGACGTGTCCCTTACCAAGGGACGAGCATGTTGAATGGTTACGACTTTTCCCCACCTTGGGGATATAAAAGGAGAACAGATTCCAAGGAGAGGCATCAGCGAATCATCTTCAGAAATATATTTACATTCAGGCGACCAATATCTTTGGAATATCAGAAAGAGATAAAAACAACAAGGCAATTGAGCAGATCAGAATTAATTATCTGCACTCAAGGGCAGAACCAGCAGTTATTACATCTGCTGCTGTGAATATAGCAATCTTATGTTTTAATAGATATTGTGGTATGCTCTATCATGATTATTGTGCATAATGATATAATTATTATTGTATAAATCTGGATATATTTAGTGTTTGTAATTCTCATCAAGCAACCATGAGGAGTGGGGGGAAAATACCAGTAGGGTGAGCAGATACTAGATCTCTTTCTAAGTACGCCACTCCATGTTGAATGACTGTGTCTGCCACTTGGGGCCAAGAGGGATGGTATACCCACTCTTGGGCTTAGAAAGAGGAATCTATGGGCCTCCTAGAGTAGCTTTTCCACAATCTCTACATGGATTGGTTGTTAAGAAGGGATTCAAGGAGTCTCAATCATAAGAAGGATGGATAAGGCAACACGGATAGGGAAAGCAGGTACAAGTTTATCCACTAAGTACGCTACTCCATATTGGATGACTGTGTCTGCCACTTGGGGCCAAGAGGGATGGTATATCCGCTCTTGGGCTTAGCATGGATAGCTTCGGGCAGACTTATCATGTTTCTCATCCAAGTCCTATTATGATTAAACTCCCACTATGCATTATGGATATTATTTAGATAGTTTTGAAATAGTCATGCATTTTACATGGTTTAAATAGATAAGACATTTATTATATATGTTTTGAGCATATGAATTATATTTCCAATATTATCTAACATGATTGCAGGACCTAAACCAAGATTTATCTTGCTAAAGCATCTAATTGGTTAGTTATAACCCTAACTACATTAATTTTTTGATTCTAAGGCAAGATTTAGGGCAATCCCAAAAAGGCGACATTACATATAGTAAACATTGCTGGAAGATAAAGAATATAGGCTACAATAAGCTGTTGAATCTGTACCATGGCATCCATGTTCCTAAGGAATATAAGCTACAGTAAACTGTTACATGTGTAGCTTGTATCATAAGATCCATAAACCTTTTTAAAAAATGGTCGTGGTTCCAAAAAAAAAAGTAAACTATGTTCAAGCATATTCAATCAACATACAGAATTGTTTTCAAGTAAAATATTCTGAACATTTAGTCCAAATAACACTATTCATACAAAATGAGTATACCATATGACAAAATATACTCGTGAATGCAAGGACAATTTGGTTCTGATAACTTGTGAAGAAGCTGGCCTTCTGAATTAAGGTCAACATCTTGCATTTGTGCAGACAGTGAAAGGAAGCTGGAGGAGTGACAGGAAAATTTGTGTTCAAAAGTATTTCAATTTACAGCAATATAAGTCAAAAAATGTCATATAAGGTCAACCGTCAAACAATGAAGAAGTCAAAGTTGACCAACACATTCATAGAGAATTGCTGACTACTGTCCTGAAAGCTAAAAAAAAGCCATTTTATTTTTACTTTGATATTAATAAGTTCCTATTTATATGTCATGTTTAAAGAAGACAAAGACAAATGACTTCACCTTTAGAACAGAATTTCTTACTCTAATATCCAAATTGCTATATCAACCACTAATACATCTAAAGTTAATATGTATCTGAAAGCAAAGGTTGAGCATTGACCATGGCTCAGGCATCCAGCACCGTCCAACCTTGGGCTTAGAAACAAAAACTCAAAGCCAAACTAGAAAGTCATATACTTTATGAGGAAAACTGTCTCCTAATCCACACTGTCCATCTAAAGATTCTCATCATCATTCTCTTATGCCCATCCATTTTCTATTCATCTTGCATTGATCTCCTTGGTTCTATTTCTCAATCTGCAGGATCACTGTTTCCCTACTCCAATATTTCAATTTCCTCCTATACTTCCCTTACATCATCTTCCACATCTATATCGCCTGTGTGTAATTTTCTTGTCGAATTGCCTGCCCATACTGTAAATTGCATCCCTCTCTATGTTTTCCTTCACTGACCTTAGATTTCTATTGTCAATTGCTCTCTTACAATTCTCTGTTCTTCCTTGCATTTCTCTAGTCACCCACAGTCTGAAGCCATACTTCCTGCTCCACTTCCAAAACATCCAATTATCATCATCATTTAAATTTCCACCGACTTGCAATATTCTATTAAGGCATCGTGCCCTATTTACCCGCAGACTCAGTCATCTTCCATGTTCCACTGCCAAAACTTCAATATCATCACAGTTTATATTTCCACCTAACTGTAATCCTCTTAATGTCTCATGCTGTCCATCTCTTTCTATAAATAAGTATACATACACACATACACATTCCATTTGCCTAGTTTTTCTTCTACTTCACTCGTGTTCCTTCTAGATTGTGCCTTTTAACTTAAATGCAGCTGGCATCACTGTTTATATTTCCACTTACCTGCAACCCTATTAAGGCCTCACACAGTTGATTTTCTATAGATAAGTATACATACGCACACACACACTGCTGCATTTCCTTACATCATCTTTCACATCTATACTGCCTAGTGTAATTTGTCTTGCAGAACTGCCTGCCCTACCTGCCCTACTGTAAAATTTAAATTTCATCATAATCAAACCTATATTTTCCTTCAGTAACCTTAGATTTCTGTGTTAAATTGCTCTAGTACAATTCTCTATTCTTCCTTGCGCTTCTCTAGTCATCCAGAGCCTGCAATCATCTTTCATGCTCCACTGCCAAAACGTCCAATTGTCATCACTGGTAAAAATTCTGCCTAACTGCAATCCCCTAAAGGTCTCCTGCTCTAGTTGCCCACAGTTTGCAATCATCTTTCGTTTTCTACAGCCAAAACTTCCAATTATCATAACCATTTATATTTCCACCCACTTGCAATTCTCTTAAAGGCCTCAGAGTCTATTTCCTTTTATAGATAAGTATACATACACACATGCCCACCAGCATTCTATCAGTCTACTCCTTTCACCTACATTGCCCACTTTTTCTTCCACTGCGCTCATTTTTCTGACATTGTGTCCTTTTTCTTTTATGCTACTGTAATCACCATTTGCATTTCCACCTGCCTACAATCCTCTTAAGGCCTTGCAAAGTTGATTCCTTTCTATAGATAGTAAACATTTGCATTGCTTCAGTCTGTTTCTCTACTCCATCCACCTACATTGCCCACTTTTTCTTAAACTGCACTATTTTTTCATCTACATATTGCCCCTTTTCTTGTATGCAGCATATACATCAACAGCCACATGTAAATTTCCCAGAACTAGCATAGCACCTATAAATGCACAGATATGCTGACTGGGAACGTGGAAAGACATGTAAGAATAATTAAATAATTAAAAAAGAGTAAGGGAAAGCTCCATTGATTGCTTTTATGAAGGCAATTAACATTATATAAAGAGAAGGGTTAAACTCCACTGACTGCTATTTGTAGGTTGCAATGTCACAAATAAAGTTGAAATCCTTTATAACCAACATGGGAAAGAAAATGGCCCAGTTCCTATTTGCTACTTCTAATCAGTGTTTTGTTCTCAAGCAGATGCAAATGTGTGCCAAATCTATAGATCACTAGCGAATCTTCTCTTGCCTCCATGACCACAATAAAAACGCAGGAAGAATGCAAATGCTAATAAAAGATACTAACTAAATATGCATTTCCAAAATCAAAAGTCAGCATTATTCATTTAAAATGCAATTTCCCTATGTGAAATCCATCCCCTACATACATGCAAGAAAATATTAATCATTTAGGCTGATGTGGAAAAGGAAAAGTTTATTTTCTGTTCACTACTTTTAAGTGCATATTTTGATCTCAACAGCAGATGCAGAATATACACCAATTCTATAAATGACTTCTACGGATCTTGAGCAAACATTAAACTAATGACCAGCTAGCTTTCCCACCCTCCATAAAAATGGACGGAAACACATTCCGAACAAAATGCTAATAAAAAATACTGAAGTTGCATTGCCAGAAACAAATGCAACCATTATTTGTCTAACATGCAGCTTCACTTAAGTGAAAGCCACGCATACAAATTGAATCAGCTATATGCATGCACATTGAATTAAACTAGATGCATGCAAAAATTGAAGTGCAATTGGGTACTATAAGAAAGCCACGGAAAACATTCCAAAGAAGTTAATTTTTTAGTAGCCAACAATATTTTTGACGTCCAATTAGCTTACTTTGAAATTGGCAAAATTATATTGCACTGATGGTCACAAAATTACTGTTGGTTGTATTTATTTATACTGGTGGATTTCTAGGTGTAAACTACTGAGTCCATTAATATAGTGTCCACTGTCTATAGGTGTAACTAAAATTAACTCTTTCTTTCAAATTACCCATAATGTAATAGTAGAAAGGAAGAATTTCCTTTAAGGACTGGAACCACTGCTCTCTATCCGTTAAGAAACATAAACCAAATTTTCTTCATTCTATATTATATCTTTAACTCAATATTAGTTAATCATCCCAGTTTTTAGAACCAAATAAATATTATAAGATACAAAAGACCTAATTGTAGCTTTTTTGGCAATGATTTCCTAGAGCTTAATTTGACCAACTCCAATTTATTACAATGATTTTATGTAATGTCCCCTACTTGAAGTAAGCCTGAATTTGCCTTAAGGGACAATTACAAAACATAAAATTGTTTTACAAATAATATTCCATAGTAAATTATATATTAAATATTTAACTTCAAGAATAAATGAACTATTAACATTTATGAAATAATGAATAACAGTTTAACTTGAATCCAATATATAGACTCTTTTCCAATAACCAATCATGGTAGGGATTGGAGAGAAACACATGATAGGGCGTCAAAAGAGGAACATCCAATCAAGACAATTCCTTTAGGGACATCCAACCAAGACAATTCCTTTATCGCCTTTAACTGGTCTCCTTGCCAACTCTAATATGATTGCATACAAGAATCTATTATCCATATTTACATTTAAGAATCGAGAGACTCCTTTCCCAAAGGAGTGAGATTGTTTCTACTAATGCTTGAGGTTGTCTCTTATGGGTGGTTTTGGGGTTTTTAGCTTTAGCTTTTCTTTAGGTGTTCTGCTTTGTTGGATCTGTTTATGAGTTATTTAATGTAATATTTGGAAGTGTAGTTTTTTTAGTGTTGGTTGTACTTGGAATTTTATCTTATTTGAGTTATTTGTGATTTGAGTGTGACTAGTGGTAGCTATAGTTGGATTCCTTGTTTGCTCTCTGCTATGGGCAAGGGCTCTTGTAAATCCCTCTCTAAGTTGATACACAAGCATCCTAACCCAATGAGCAAACTTGCTTCGACCAAAACTATTTACTTCATGTTTGTTTATCTTTTGCAGATTTTCTTGTGTGTTGTCATCAGGATTTTACCACAATTGCATTCTCTTACTGCAATTCTATAGTAAAATAGTAACCTAGGTGTACTTCACTGTAGTTACAACCAATCGTCATGGCAGTTTCATCATAGAATCTTACATGTGTTGTAAACATGTCCACATGTCTAATTTTGTTTTAGTGCATTATTGCAAATTGTAGTTTGTTACACATTGTTAAAATATGCCTAAAGAATTGTGTGCCATGAATTTGAACTTCACACCAAAGTATAAGGTCACAAATTTAATTATTAGTCATAGAGAGATTCATGTATGGAACAGCATCAAGTTTTGAGATTCACATTTCACAATACATCCAAAGGAGATCATTTACACGTTTCTTGAAAGTGCATCCAATTCCAAAGCAGAATCAAGCGTGAAATCATTTAATAATGAATCCATGATCCTTCTCTTATTGGCCTAGAGGATTGTACTATGGTTAGTTAGCCAGTGGAGAGTTAGCCTAGTGTGAGACTGGTTAGCCATAGTTGGAGATAGAGGAACTATAGTAGAAGTTTGCTTCAGTTAGAAATCACAGGCCAGAAGTACAAGATCTGAACTGTAATCCTTGAGAGCATTATAATTCAAAGGCTTATGACTGATTTATGTTGAAAGCTTGTAAGGCTGTATATGTAACTTAGTTTTCAAGGAAAAAGATCAGTTTTCATCAAGCCATCTCTTGTTTTCCACTGTATGAATTTGCTGAGCATTGATTAGCTGCATAGATAGATAGCTCTTCATTTAACTCTCCATCTGAGAATGTATCATTAATTATCCAAAAAAAAACATAGCCTTCTTGTTTTGCAAAAATATAACAAAAGCAATAAGATCAAAAGTGCATATAGTAGTTTAACTGTTAAATAATTCTTATCTCCATCAAAAGAAACTAACAAAACCAGTAATAAGGAAAACTGGCATTACCAGTTTGCTTTCTACTTGCACACTTGAACTAGAACTTGAAGTGGTAACTAGCGCTAGTTCCCAACCAGTGGCCCCATTTGACAGATCTAAAGCACTGTTTAAATTTCCATTTGATGCAGTGTCTGAAATTTAAAGGAGATAAAATGTCAAAATACCCAAATAGAAATATCTTGGTATGTTCAATATCAACAAGATGAACAGCTTACCTGTAGTAGGAACAATAGCAAGGGCTAATGCGTTCCTTTCCTCAAGTACTGAAGGATCAGGGGTAATGTCATCCATGCCCTAGTATGCCAGACATTAAGAAGGGTTATTTAACAGTTAGTTAAGCATTGGTCAGACCTAGAGATAACACAAAACCATATTATGCAATCTCTCGTTTATATTTACTGTCCAAGTTGCCTTTCAGTATACCATCCTCTTCCTATATAAGTTCTTTCATTATAATGAAATCTATCACAATGAAAAACAATATTTTAGTGCCCAATACTGTAGTTCCAAAGATATACCAAAAGGTCAGGTGTTGCATGCTGTACAGGTGCAGCCTCCTCCTTAACAGGTTCAGATGGAGGGGGGGGAGTTGGTGATGGTGATGGTGATATGTCATCCTCAGGTTCTGACTTTTTCTTGTACTCCAGAGCTAAAACCTTTGGAATGGATTCAATCTTTTGCTGAAGGAAACATAACATGTAAACAAAAAATTGTAAATGAAAGTAGTTGCAAAAATGTTTGTCAGAAATGTAATAATGTATTTAATCAATTTGAAAGTAAATACCAAATCAAAGCATAAGTTAACAATATATGCAATAAACTATGTATTTTCTTTCACACATGATCACTATACATACCAGCTCCCTACGGGCTGATGAAGCTCTTGGTGCATCTCTAACATACTCTTCCATTGCAGTAAGGAATGATGCTGGAGGCTGATCGGTAATTTAATTGACAGCAAATTGTAAGAGTGAGGAACCTTGCACTCCCCTTTAGTCTTGAATCTTATATGTTGATTAAATTGAAAATTTCATTTAAAATAAAAACAAACAAGAAAGAAAACATGCTATAATTACCTGTTCAAGTGGGGGAAACTTTGGCCCACGTCCAAGGTCAACACCTTTGCAAACTTCATAAAATTCTGACAGCCTCTCAGTCTACATTGTCAGTTGAAAAAATTGTTAAACTATATCTCAATTAAAAGCTTGAATACAACATTCTATAAGCAACTGATGGTAAACCAGTCAATCCATTAGAGATACATTGCTTGAACCTTCTTTTTCAGAAAGAATAACACATCGCGAAAAGAGAACAAAATATAAGTTATGTGTCCATACAGCATCAGGTAAAACAAATGATGCTAAACAATTTAACACATACAGTGGAAGAATCATTTTAGTATCTCCCTTTTAGGAAACTAAAGACAGCCGTAAACATGCACAAGATATATGAAGTAATTAAGTTATACCTGCTTTCCAGCTCGCCTGTATATCTCCAGCGCTTTAATGGCATCATTACGTTGCATTTCAAAGAACTGAAAACACATGAAATATTATCATGGGTCATTAAAATAATATAGAAAATTAAATCAAAATAATATATATAAAACCACAACACTTCTGACCTTGTCAACAAGGTTGATCGTTCCATCATTAATTGCATTGTAAAGCTTAATACTTTCTCTTGAAACCTGCAATATTAATCAAGTTAAATAAGACAATCCTAAACTCCTAATGTCCAAATACAAACGAATTGCCAACATTTGAGTTAGGCACTAAGTTGACAAAGTAATACTACTGTGTCAAATGAAAGCAGAAAAAGCTTTGATGAGGAAAGAATGAAAAGTTGCTACAAACCAGTGACACAGCATACTGGATCACATAATTGGATATAGCTGCCCCTTCTGGCTGCACATAATTATGTTATCAAATGAGCTTAGTTGTACCCAAATCAATGAAACCATTCTTTAGTACTTTAATACCCAGAGCACCCTTGGAAATTTTGTATAACCAAAACAACCTATCAATACAAGTAACCAATAAAATAAAGTGAGTTACTAAATGAAAATTTGATATAATACTTGACACCCTATAAGGCGGAAAAGAAATTGCTGCAATGCTGGCAACTGTTCTAGTAAATCAACAGTGTCAAGCTCCCGGGTTCTCTGCAACACAGATGAGCAAAATTCTATAAAAAAAAAATTTAATATTCAAGCTAAATATTGACTAGCAAGGAACAGGTTAAAAATAAGTTTCAATATAATTAAAGAAGAAAAAACGATGCTAGTCAACAGCCAAGGACAAAACACAGTAGTCAAACATGTGAGAGTATGCAAGGTATGATTACTTATAAAAGGGGAACACTTCCATTTCAAACCTCTGCATTGTTCTGTTGAGTTACTAAAAGCACTTACAATGTGTTAGTAGTCTATTTACAGTCCATAATTGCAGATAGAAAAGTTAAATCTTTGAGCTTGAAATGAGATTTTAAACTGATATGATTTCCAGATACAAATAAGCATCTCATACCAAAAAACCTCCCAGTCTCCATTGTCAATAGGACCCTTTATGAATGTAAGGGGGGATTTGTGCAGATTGCTTCTAGGAAAAGAAAAGGAACTCATAGCTGTTGAGAATAAAATAACAGAAATATGGTTCAACATTGTCACTCTTGCTGGGATATTTCAAGAGAAAAAAAAAAGATCAAAACAAGAAATCAAGCTTGAAATAAAACAAGGTAAAAAATAAAAAACAACTCACAGGAAGGCACAAGGTACAAATAAAAATCAACTCACGGGCAGAAATAACTTACAATATCATTTCTTCTAAGTTTGATTAAAATTTGATCATTAACACTAAAATCCTACTCATAAAAAAATGAGGAATATATGATAGTCTTATTTGATATAGTAAATAAATTAATTTAAAAGCAAAACAGGAACATCAGGAATCTAGGTTAGAATTTGTTGTAGGTAATTCAAATTTCATCTTCATGTGTCCTTTAGACAATCATATACATATTGCCCACAGACAAATTGTCATATTTGCTAACCTTGTTGTATCCCTTCCTGTATTCCCAATCCAACCACCTCACTTGAGCTTGTGCTTTCACTCAGATAGTACCTCAGTGAAATGCTCACTTACAAGCTCAACCAAATATTCTAACTTCTAATGGTTTATGGATACTTATAAATATTTTCTAAAATTTGAAATTGTCAGATGTCCATGTTGTTTGAATGCTTCTGGTTAAAACTGTGTATAATAAATTTTTGCATTCAACATTTTAACCAGGACTCGAAAAATGTCATGGACTGTGGAAATTTGATGTCTTTAATAGATGTCCATGTTGTCGAAACCGGCCAAACTAGAAGCTGCTACTCAATTTGAAGCATATCCACTTTTGTGTCCCTTCTATTAAATCTAAGCAGCCAGTTCCATACATATAAAACCCAATGAGTAAAGCAGACAATACAAGACCTATTATGGTGGTGAATACTTCACACAGTTCCTTGCTACAGCACTGGTCATGAGATTGAACTTTTAATAGATGTAAAATCCAGGATGCCAAGGTCTACTCACCAAACGCTCTGTTTCAATATCATATTTGAGTACACGATAGCATTCCAATCGCTCTTCAAGAAACAATGCATAAGCACGCACCCATGCCGAATAGTCCCAAGCTGAGCAAAACACAACAAAGCTGTTTCAAGTTGGTGCCATTCCTGTACAAAAATTGATTAAAATACTGGGGTAAGGAACAACAAAAATTACCATTTGGACTAGAATCATCCTTGAAGTGAGATAAATTGAGCATGTGACCCCTGGACCTGCCATAATTGATCAGCTCCTCCCGAAATGTGGGATCAACCTCTCTCAAAGCACGATGAATAACAATTAAGGTTTTCAATGCAACCTGAGACACAAAACCAACATGGCAATAGGAATTAGTAAGATAGACCAAAAGTTTACACATGCAAGTGTGAAAGGTGTTTTTAACATTTTCAATGAAAACCCAGTATATTTAATAGGCACTATAACAAACTACCGTTCAGAATCACAACATTCATTACAGAATCCCACATATTAGAGTTCAAACAGAGAGAACTAATACAAAACTAAATAATCTTACATATTGTGCTGAAGTTGAAAGAAATGGAGTAAAAGACAAGAATGCAACTGCCTAAGAAGCATAAGGCCTCTAAAACAAACCATTTGATTTGAGTTTAATCAGCTGCTTGTTGTATACTCTTGCAAATGTGAAAATGAAATGAATGGACGAGACTTCAAATCATGTTCACTCACTAACAATTGAAGCCCCTAGTAAATAGACCAAACCCAATTTGCTTGGCAACTGTCATTCAGTAACAGACAAAATAGCCAAATATATATGTAGAAGATTGCAAAACAACTTCAGCACAAAGAAACCCAATCTAGAAACAAACTAAGCCACTATAGAATTGCCAAACCTGAAGGAAGAACCATCCATTTGAATTCATGGAAGATACAAAATTTTATATTTATTTATATCTATCTGTTCAGTACTAGGTAAGAAGGAGATGAAATGCCATCACTGACACGTGTATCCTTCTATACTAATAGAGAGTTCAGATACTACAAGACAAATCAACTATTCTTCAATGTTATAGTAAGGATTACACATTACCGCCCAGTTGTGTGTCTTGGCAAGACGTCTTGCAAGAGCGTGAATGCAATATGCTACATCTGCTCGAGGTCTTGCAGCTGAGGTTGCAGCAAATATAACTGACATATAAAGAAAAAGATTGTTAGATTATATACCAGTGGATTTTGCTCAGAAACCTATTTTGTATTTTCTCCAGCTCATTTACAAACAAACTAGCGTACAAATTGGATATTTCTGTTTAAGATAAAACAACTAAATTACCTACTGATGTACCATTTGTGCCAAGACCTTGAGAATTTTTATGTATTTAAAAGTGCACAAAAAAGCAATAAGATTCAAACTGAAAGAAGAATGCATTCACCCACTTTGGATATGTTTTTCTTTTGCTGGCCGCTCCACATGATTTGTGGCCTTAACAATAGCAATATCCAGATCCTGCCAGCTTATAAATGAAAGCATTAGAATTGTGCAAAGGTTGAACAAATAAGAATAGATATCAGGAAATCTGATGACTTGCATCTGGAGATGCCATAGTTCATTAGAATTTCAAACAATACATTTAGACTAGGGAAAAGTGTGTCATTGATGCTCAATGCTCCATGCAGTAGCACCATATGTTGTGGGTATAGAAAGAAATACCTTGTACTCACTGTTCACCTTGGCAAGTCCAACCTTGGTTGTGTCTTTCAATGCACCCAAAGCCTTCCTCAAGCTCTGTTGTGTGCCACCCCCTGACATTTTAATGCACTGAAATGGCAAACCAAGATCACTTTCAACAAATTGTCAAGATTGAAATAGGTAAGGTACCAGCTATAAATTAATTTAAATTTTGAAATAGCATATGTGCAATGTTATCGTCTGCTCCATTTGCAATGAAACTCACCACAATGTCAACAATTATCATTGTAAAATGCAAGTTAATGCCCTCAAATGGCTGAAATTCTTGAAATTGTATAAATTTTCTAGTTTCTCCTCAAACTCGAGTAAATGAAACTAAGTCTATTTGACTCAGCTCAAATATAAATTCAGCTAATTAAACATTTATAGTTCATTGAAGTATTCCACATAAAAATTACAAATGTCCTACAGCATCCCATTTTGGCCAGTAAAAGCTTGGCTTTGCTCTATTACTTTCTCTCACAATTTGTAAACCATAAAATTCTAAATTTATTCATAACAAAAGGTTACTTTAGTTTACTTGTTTCCATTAAAACTTAATTCAAGAGAGCCCTAGGATACCAAGCTTTGCTTTTGACCATAATACAAACCCCATATTTACAATAAAAAACTTTCAGATTTGCTATTGAACCTAAAGACTCAAGAGCAGCTTGAATAAAAATCAAAACGAAAGTGGGTAACAACCTTATAAAACATGTCAGTTGAGAAAGCCCATCTTTGATTTCCTTGGCATTAATTTTTTGACAATCATTTTATCTCCAACAAACTTTATCGACAAACACCTAAGTGCCCAATTTGGCTAGAAGTGTTTCATTTCATGTAATGCAGAAGCTAATTTGTTTACATTATCACCTAGCAGAACTACTTTTACTTTGCCACATTATTGATTTTTCTTAACTTCATATCTCCTATCAAATATCCAACACAACTGATTTTATAGAAGATGACCCAGACTTTTCTATCCAACTCCATCTTTATCAACTTCACACCAAATAAACAACTTTGTTGACATTCACACCAAATAAACAACTTTGTTGACATTCTTCAAAATAGCCTCCAAATCCTATGCAATTTCACTAAACTAAAACTGTTTTTGCATTGTCTCCCGACCAATATCACATTGCTTGGTCCATTCAAACATGACCTAATTTCAAATGAAGTTGGTTAAATGTTCCTGCTTCTCTTCATGTTAACACATACTGCATCGAACTTTGATAAATTTACTTATAACCGTAACCAATTTAATGGACCTTTAGTTAAATCAAACTTGTTTTCCTTGCAAGTTCGATACAAGTCAAAATTTTCTTATTGTATGCAAAACAAACATGAATTTTCCAGCTTTCTTTGCTGATCTCATATTTTGAACGGACTTGTTTTCCTTGCAAGTTCAATATAAGTCAAAATTTTCTTATTGTATGCAAAACAAACACGAATTTTCCAGCTTTTTTTGCTGATCTCATATTTTGAATGGTCTCTCCAAACTTTGCTAAATATAAATTAGAACCCAATTATGCCTTTCTAGTAAGTTGTCTCTGAATTCTATGACTTTGCATTGATACTTAACTTTGTATCGCATAAAGCATGTACCTGCAGAATTTGCATATCAAATACTCTCCACATTGTCCTAGTTCTTTTTGTTCATAGATCTAGCACTGGCATTCCTGATTCCCCCTCATAGTAAGTACTCAAGGCCTCACACATCCATCCTTGTTACCATACACCAAAACATCTCTAACTGCTCATTACTTATAAATTGCCCCTTCGCCTTAAATTTAAATGGACGAATTTCTTAACGACACAATCTCTCAGGCTGCCTTTTTCCATAGGAGATTTTCTACTTGATGAAGATCTCAAATTACAAGTGGCTGTGGTCTTTTTATGGTTTACACGAAAATCTAGTTGTTTGGCACTTTTCTCAAAATTGAAAACAACATACACATAATGATTTTCTGATCCGACCAACAATTACTTTTGACAGCTTGTCCACAATTGACCACAAATTTCCTGATCCTTTTCAAGATAGACCCTGACTATGTAAAACTAGATCCTAGATACATAAGTTTTTAGCAAAACATGGATAGTGCATCTAGGCAAATTACACCTTAAATTTACCATATTTAATCTGTGCTGGCCATAGAAACAGATCCTAAACATAATCTGAGAAACAAAATAGAATATAATCTTGTTGCTTTGGCAGTGATTTGTTCACAACGAATAACATTACTAGGAGCTTCTGGATCTGCCTGTATGTAGAGGTTGAAATCTATCGTTACGGCCTCTCTGCTGGACTCTGAACCCAGAGTTTAAAATCGAACGTTTAAACCTCCCTGCTGGACCCTGAATTTAGAGTGAATATATCCTTGTTGATCTTATGCACATACAACTTATTTCTATAGTACCGCTGCAGATTAGTTTCAAACACCTCCATTCCAACCACAGTCTGACCGATTCCTATCAAAATTCACCTCATGTCTGCCAATTTCTTATACAAATCACAAACTAATAAAGATTCACAATTTTCCAACAAATTACACCTAACTACAACGTATTTTGCCGAAATTCTGCCCTATTTTACCAAAATCTCGTCCATGTTACCAAAGTGTTGCCTATCTTGCCAAAGATTCTACCTATTTTGTGCGACCCGCTACAAAACCCGATTTCATTTTGAAAATGTGCATAAAATACTAAATTGTTCGTAATAAAAAGCGAAAAAGGAAAAGAGAAAAATAGGGTTTCTAGCTGCTCACCTTCGTACTCCAAAGAAAAGAAAAAGCCTGACTGCTCTGCTCAGGCGAATATCAGATCCGCACAAAGAAACGTCAGGACCCAGAATATATACACAGTGGGTATATTCCCTGCTTCGAGAGTGCGAGTTTATGTAATACGAGATACAATGTGTACTGCTTAAAGAGCGCGAGTTTGTGTAATACGAGATCGTCCCGGCCACAATAATGCAGCAAAACGAGGGTTTTCAGGGTAATACAGAAAAAGAAAAATTGAATGATAATACAAAATAATAATAAAATATTTGGCCCAAAAAGTCTTACTAGGAAGCAGAAAGCAACAGGAGAAAGATAATTGGACTAGTTTAAAAACTCTAAATTCTGCATGCCAGCTTTGTCCAACCCAAGCTGTGTTCAACAATGAAGAACCTAACTGAACTGAACTAGTCAATCACATTAAAAAAAGAGAACAAAGGTTCTCCTGATTTCAAAGGAATATAAAAAATCTCATAATATTGATTATTACTATGATATTATAATATTACAATTTGGTATAAAAAACAAATAGTCGGTATCTATATTGATTAATTATTTCATTTCATAATATAAAAATTAAAATATATAAAAACATTATAATTATGTAAGAATTGTGGGCCCTACCAGCATGTTATATATGGATGTGTTGTATAGCAATATTATATGTGGGCCTTAGGATTTGAATTTGAGATATCAAGGCTAGGGAGGTGGAAATCATTGTCCTTTAAACATGGTGATGATCAGATTTGAATTGAATATTTCCATTGACATTTAAATAATGTTTGTTTGAATATTGTGGGAAAACATAGTTGCCTTTGTAAAAGCTATAACAAGGTCTATGCATATGCATTGGACAAATACATAGAATGACAAATGCCCATTCACTTATTTTTGGTCAAAAATAGTGTGTTTGAAAGAGAAATCTATTTGGCTTATTGTTAAATTGACAAATTGGATAATTTGACCAAAATAAATAGAATAAAATTGTTATTAGATTAATTAGAAAAACTAATATATTGTAAATAGTAATCATGGAGAGATGTATGTTTTTAATTTTACTTTTATCTTTCAAGATTAAACTATATAGTTTTTAATTATAAATTATAAAATTAATAAATGAGGGTTTGAAGCGAGAATTGAAGAGACTATACTTGATAGTGACATGTGTCTTTTTTGGAAGGTGAAATGAATAATTGAATAAGGACACTTATTAGAAAACTAAAAAACATTTGTTGGAATTATTTATTTTGATACCTCTACTTGTTAGAATTGTAACACTTGTTTGAAATTATTGTTAAGATGGCCCAAGATATTCTCTAGATTATTTATTTTGATTTGCAATTGCTCAATGACATATAATGTGTCTAATTGTGGTAAGAAAATGGTTAAAGCAATCCCATGATAAACCTTGTGCTAGTGATTTGTTCAAGGTTCAACATAGCTAAGAATCTCATCAAAGAATTTACTCAAAACATTCAAGATTTACTATCAAGTTTGAAAGCAACAGTAGAGAAATGGAAGAACTCATCAGGACAAGAATCTAACTAGTAAGACTAGATACCTTCCACAAGAGAGATTGCAATAGAAAATAAGTGTTATATTTCCAAAAAATGAATGCAAAGTGTTAAAATGGTTGGAAAAAAAAAATGAACTTGCCATATATGTAAGAATCAAACCCTAGATGAAACCCTAAGATCATGACAGGTGTCTTAATTCTATGATATAAGATAGGAAAAGTAAATGACCTAAGTAAACTTAACAAGCTATGAATAGGTCCTAAAGTGAAACTAGTTAGGTAATATACTGTATTCACACCAATGCCCCCCCTCTCCTTAAGTGCAACTTAAGGAGAATGATAAAACAAGTAAAGATACAAGGATGGGTCCCAAGTATAATGGTGTGTTAAGTATCCATGTACAAATAAATCTATCACAAATAGAGCAAAGAAGAAAAACCCATAGGAAAAAATTACTCTCTAAAAGATAGGAAAATATATATTAGAATGAAGGAAGGGCTCAACATGACACCCCAAGGACTACTTCCATCACCAAGATAAAATGTGCCCTCCCATAGGAGAGAAAAAATGTGAAGGACTAAGAATCTTATAAAAATTATTCTATAAAGAGTAGGAACATGAATAAGAACATGAAAATATTTATCAAAACACGAAGGAGTTATAAAAATACTAAAATAATTAATATAGTGTTGGAACTAAAGGACCTCCTTTGAAATCAAGATCAAAGAGACACAATTATACATAAGTGGCCCCTAATGACATTTCTTGAACAATGATAAAAAAAAGGCTAACCAAGGAAACAATTTGATAGTTAAGGGTAGAGATGACATATAAGTATACATGAGACACCCTAATGACACAACTCAACAAGTGCACAAATGGTGAAATCACACCAAAATATTGCAAGTAAAAAATATAGGTACAAATAGTCTCAAGAATATTGATCAGTTAGGGATGGAAGGTTGCCTCCATAAATAGGAATACAAGAATATATATATGGTATGTGTTTCATCTCACCAAAATGCATGGGTAACTAGTCATTGTATCCACCTATCATATCAAAATAAAATCAATATAAATAGGTCACTCCAAAGAAAAACCTAAGAAGCATTAGCATAAATAGTATGTTACCCTCCATAATGTTGAGAAGGGGGAGGTATGATAGGCCCATTGAAATTGTGTGTCATAATGTAGTGTAATAAGGTGAACAAGCAATATCAAAAAAGCACAAGATAGTAACTATAACTAGAAAGTGTGTACACAAAAAATAAGCCACACTCATATGAAGATAGACAAGGTTTTGATTGTAATAAAGTGCACATAAAAACCCCATGGAACTTTATAAAGTGGTGCAAGTACAATCATGACACAATATGATGTGCAAGATCTCTAAAATATATGTACAATAAGTGACACTTTATCTCGGTATGTTTACAAATTAAGAGGTGCATTCAATAAATACTTACAATGTCTAATATTAACTACATACTAAAAATACAATTCTGCTAGAAGATGAGAGGAAATATAACTAATACAAAGTCCATAGAAAAATATGCACTATCAAAAAATTTATAGCCAAATTTATGAGTTAGTATTCAAAAGATATGGCCCTTAAAAGTTCCCAAAAGGAGAACTACACAACTAGGTCATTGAGAAAACTAAAATTTTGAAAAAAAATAGAAGTCTAAACCACACCACCATGAACATGTTGCAAGTATGAGCAGTTGGTGTTGATTTGGTGTTGACATTGATGTCAACAAGCTTATGTGTTGTCATTAATGTCAATGAAGATTGTCTGTGGTGATGCTTTAACTAGTTGCATTATGTTGTCACTAGTAAGTGTTACTAGTGTCAACCTCTAGTGTTACTTTGATAAGCTTATGTTTACGGATGTATAGCTATGCTATAGTTGGTCTGATGGTGATGAGGAAGTGTTGAAGATGATGAGAATGTGTCTTTGGTGCTTGGTTTCCAAGTGCTTTTGAGAAAATTTGAATAAAAGAACAAACAATGTGTTGAAGAGGTGTTTTGTATTAGAGAGTAGCACATTCTAGTTTTTCTCCACATTTCTTTTGGGTTGAAGATCTACATGTATGGTTCATATATGTTGGTTAGAAGTGTTCAAAGGTGTTATATCCAAAAATTCTTGGTCTAGATCGCTATGCAGATAAAGCTGTGTTCACTAGTGTGTGAACTGTGTGTTGCAGTGGTGTCTGGGAGAAATGGTTTTGCTCTGCATTTCTCCATAGTTTGTTTCTAGTCTTGTGGATCTAGAAGTGTGTTGATACAACTTATATCTATCTTCAGTTGAATTTTTTTGTGGTTTGGTGCTCCGCAAGTTGATTTCTTGAGTTACCGTGTGTGGAATATTATTTGAGTTTATTGGGTGTGTACATTCTTCAGGTGAAATTTATTGTGAAGGAGTTTGTTGGATTTTAGGGTGTTTGTGGAATATTCCAGATTATGTTCAGGTGATGTATGTTGTTTGCAAGTCATATTTGGATCAAAGGCAACATGTACTTAAGTGTTTAATGGTGTTTACATGGGTTCAGTTGACCTTGGGTGTTTACACTAATTATGGATAAGCTTTAGTGTTTGTGGAAGTCTGGCATGGCATGTTTGAGTAGATTTTGGTCTAGGTTAAGGAGTATTGTTGTATTGTTGTCCACCTTCATTCCTTTCCACCGTAGGAATGATTTGGTGTCGACCTAATTTAAATTTGCATGATTGAGGTACATAGTCAACCTTGGAGAATGTTTTCAAGGTTGAAGACGGTATAAATAAAGTTGTGTTGATGAGGGATGAGTGTGGTGAAGTGTGTGATGTGAAATGCAGAGTTGTGAAGTGTGAATTTGTGAAGTGCAGTGTGAGCTTTAATGTGCTAGACTACTATAAGCAGTGAGCAGAAGGTGTATGCAATCTTCAGTAAGGCTGCGGATGTGTTGGTGATGTTGTGGTGGAATTTTCTGTTGCATTGAGATATATTTCTCACTGTAACACTCTTCTTTCTTCTTTTCTATAATTTGACAGTGATCCCTTCTTTCTTTTAGGCAGTGATCCCTCCAGTAGTGAGCCTATTATATTCGATGTTTCTATTACTTTATATTGTGAGCTAATCCTCAATGTGGTTTTTCCCTTCTTAGGTTTTCCATGTAAATATGGTGTTCTATTGTGCATGGTGTTGATGTGTTTCAGTTTTGTGTGATTTCATGTTTAATCATTTTAACAGACTAATGGTTAATTAAGTTGATATGGATCTGAATGTTTATGAGGGTTTTGAAGTTTTAATGTACAACTGATCCACCCTCCTCTTAGTTGTCTTGTGCATTCAACAATTGGTATCATAGCTTGGTTCCTTGGAAGAAATATTTTAACCACTTGAGGTAGATCTAGGATGGCGCACAAGAAGGAGATTCCTCTATTTGATGGAACTGACTATGTATTATGGAAGACCAGGATGGAAGGTTTTCCTATTTCACTAGGGTTTGAGATTTGGAAGTCTATTGAATCTAGATATACTATACCTACGAATGGTCTAAGCACTACTGATGAAATCAAGGCTTATGAGAACAATGGGAAATAAAGGTATGCTCTTTTGAGTGGTCTTTCTAATACTGAACTTGTGAAAGTTATGAGTCTTAAAACTGTTAATGAGATCTGGAAAAGGTTGGAAAGTGTTTATGAAGGAGATGAAAAGGTCAAACAAGCGAATCTAAAGATCAAGTTTGAAACCCTGTGGATGTCAAAGGATGAAGATATTACTAGATACATGCAAAAAGTGGATAAAGTTGTCAATTCCATCAGAGGTCTTAATGGGACTCTTGATGATGATGAGGTGGTAAAGAAGGTACTGAGAACTCTGCCTAAATCCTATAGTCATAAGGTTTTTCCTATTGAAGAATTTCATAATCTAAATAGTTATTCTAGAGAATAGTTTCTTGGTACTTTGACTACTTTTGAATTAAGAGAGTTTGGATCAAGTGATTCAAAGAAAGAGACTGCTTTTAAAGTTGGAAAAGTAGAAAAGAAAGAGGAATCTGATCTGGATAGATTTTATGAGTTGGAAGCAAACTTTGTGAGGAAATTGAAAAAGGGCGCTGGAAAATATAGAGGTAAGTTACCTTTCAAATGCTTTAAATGTGGAAATATTGGTCATTATGCTTCAAGATGTCCTATCAAAATTTCAAAAGATAAGTATAAGGAGCATAAAGGTAAATCGATTAAGAAAAGTCACTATGTTAGAGAAGATGCCAGTATATCTAATGATTAATTTGATTACCCTGATGATGAAGATGATGAATGCTTGTTCATGGCTTTAAATGCTAGAACTAATTCTGCTAACTCTGAGAGATGTATGAAGGATAGTACTATGGAGACAGGAGCAATGGAAACTACTCTTCAGGCTAGGGAAGTGAAGAACAACTGGATCATTGATAGTGGATGCTCAAATCACATGACAAGTGATAAGAGTAAGTTTGTTAAGCTTGAAAAGTTTGAAGGTGGTTTAGTCAAGTTTGGTGATGATACATCTGCAAAGATATGTGGAAAAGGTTCAATCAGTTTTGATGGAAAGCATAATATAGATGATGTTCTATATGTTAAAGGTATGTAGCATAATCTTTTGAGTGTAGGATAGATGTGTAGTAAAGGATATAATCTTGTGTTTTAGGATGATGGTTGTGAGATCAAAAAAGGCTCTGGTACTGTGGTAGCTACTGGAAGAAGAACAAATGGCAATGTTTATCAACTCAAAGGTGCTAATGGTATGTTTTTTATGACTTTAGATTAATGAAAGTTGGCTATGACATAGAAGAATGTGTCACATCGCTTTGATAGTTTAGTGAGGATAATTTTAATTCAATTTGTGAGAGATTTTCCAAAGATTACAAATCTTATAAATGTTGTTTGTAAGGAATGTCAGATTGGGAAGCTAGCTAGAAGGAGTTTCAAAGTCAAAGAACAATCTTCTACCAGTCCTTTAGAGTTGGTGCATACAAATCTTTGTGGACCTACAAGAACAAGAAGTTTTCAAGGTGACGGGTATTTCATGTTGTTAATTGATGATTATTCTAGAATGACTTGGGATAATTTTCTCAAAGAAAAATTATAAGCTCTAAATAAGTTTAAGGCATTCAAAGCTATGGTTGATAATGAAATGGATATGAACATCAGATGTTTAAGGTTTAATAGAGGTGGAGATTTCATCTCCAATGAGTTTAACACCTTTTGTGAAGATCATGGGATAAAGAGACATTTGTTAGCCCCTAGGACTCCTCAATAGAATGGAGTGGTTGAAAAAAAAGGACTATTTAGGAAGCTGCAAGAACTATGATGAAAGCAGCAAATCTATTGGAAGTCTACTGGAGAGAAACAATTCATACTATGGTCTACATATTTAATAGAGTGCAAGAAAGGGAAAATAGTTCAAAGACTCCCTATGAGTTATGGTATGGAAGGATTCCTACCATTAAATATTTCAGAGTGTTTGGAAGCAAATGTTATATTAGGAGAGATGAAGAAAGCTTGGGAAAGTTTGATGCAAGATCTAATGAGGGTATCTTCCTTGGATATTCTATAAAAAGTAAAGCCTATCGGTGCTACACTAAGAGGTTAAGAAGGATTGTTGAAAGTGCAAATGTTAAAGTAGATGAAGACCTACATAGAAATTTAGTGATAATAGACGGATATGAATCAAATGAGCCCCCTTGCAAAGAAGAAGAGAAGGATGAAGGTAAGAAAATTGAAGTATAGGTTGAAGAGGAAGAAGCTCAAGAAGAAGTTCCTAAAACCCCTAAGTATGTGCAGAAGAATCATTCTAAAGATTAGATTATTGGTGACAAAAGAAGAGGTGTATTGACAAGAAGAAAGGTTGTTATGTTAGAAGAACAAGCAAACTTATGTCTACTTTTAAAAGTTGAACCTAGAATAGTGATCAAAGCATGCAAAGATGAATATTGGATCAAGGCTATGGAAGAAGAACTAATGTAGATTGAGAAGAATCAGACTTGGGAACTTGTCCCAAGACTAGAAAATGAGAATGTGATTGGAACTAAGTGGGTATTTCAGAACAAACTGAATGAGAATGAAGAAGTGGTAATAAACAAGGCAAGACTTGTATGTAAAGGCTACTCACAAGGAGAAGGAATATATTTTGAAGAGACATTTTCTCTGGTAGCAAGAATGGAAGCTATTAGAATGTTTCTAGATTTTACATTACATAAAGATTTCAAAGTGTATCAGATGGATGTGAAGTCTGCATTCTTGAATGGTGAATTAGAAGAAGAAGTTTATATTGAACAACTGAAAGGATTTCAGTTATTAGACAAACTAGATATTGTCTATAGATGAAAGAAGGCACTATATGGATTGAATCAAGCTCTCAAAGCTTGGTATGCAAGGTTAGATAGGTGCTTAATACAACAAGGATTCAATAAAGATACCACATATAGTAATCTACTTCAAAGTTGATAAAGATCAAATCTTGATTGTGGTTGTGTATGTTGATGACATAATATTTGGAGGTAATGAAGCAATGTGCAAGATATTTATAGAAGATATGCAAAAAGAATTTGACATGTCTATGTTTGAGGAGATGAATTTCTTCCTTGGACTACAAATCAATCAAACAAAGAAATGGATATTCATTTCACAATCAAAGTATGTCAAGGAAATGTTGAAGAAGTGTGGAATGGAAGATTCTAAACCAGTATGTACCCCTATGGATACTGGTTGCAATCTGAGAAAGAATGATGAATCTCCTAAGGCTAATCAGAGCAAGTATAGATCAATGATTGCAGGACTGCTATATCTAGCTGCTACTAGGTCCTAGATAAAATGCATGCAGTTTTTCTTGTGGCTAGATTTCAAGAATATACCAAAGAGTCACATGTTGTCGCAGTAAAGAGAATATTTAGATACTTAAAGGGAACTCTAGAACATGGCTTGTGGTATCTAAAAGATACTAATTTTTCTTTGAGTGCATATACAGATGTAGATTAGGTAGGCTGTGTGGATGACATAAAAAGTACAAGTGGTGGTGCATTCTTTCTTGGAAATAGATATGTTGATCAGAGGTGTTCAGATTTGTTATATCTAGAATCTCTTGGTCTAGATCATTGTGCAGAGGAAGTTGTGTTCACCAGTGTGTGAATTGTGTGTTGTAGGGGTGTCTAGGAGAAATGGTTTTGCTCCACATTTCTCTGCAACTTTTGGTTTTTGGTCTTGCAAATCTAGAAGTGTGCTAATACTGCTTATATCTATCTTCAGTTGAAGTTTTTTGTGGTTTTGTGCTCTACAAGTTGATTTCTTGATTTATAGTGTATGGAAGATTATCTGAGTGTACTGGGTGTGTACATTCTTCAGGTGGAAGTTTTTGTGAAGGAGTTTGTTGGATTTTAGGGTGTTTATGGAATATTCCAGATTATGTTCAAGTGATGTATGTTATCCGCAAGTCATCTTTGGATCAAAGGAAGCATGTACTTAAGTGTTTAATGGTGTTTATACAAGTTCAATCGACCTTGAGTGTTTACACTAATTGTGGATATGCTTCCATTTTTGTGGAAGTGTGGCATAACATGTTTGAGAAGATTTAGGTCTGAGTTAAGGAATATTGTGGTTCTCCTTCATTCCTTTCTACCACAAGAATATTTTGGTGTTGACCTAATTTGAATTTGCACGGTTGAGGTGCATAGCCAACCTTGGAGAATGTTTTCAAGGTTGAATACAGTATAAATAAGAGTTGTGTTGATGAGGGATGAGTATGGTGAAGTGTGTGATGCGAAGTGCAGAGTTGTGAAGTGTGAATTTTTGAACTGCAATGCAAGCTTCAATGTGCTAGACTACTAGAAGCAGTGAGCTGAAGGTGTCTGCAATCTTCAGTAAGGCTGCAGATGTGTTGGTGATGCTGTAGTGGAATTTTATGTTGCATTGAGATAGATTTCTCATTGTAACACTCTTATTTCTTCTTTTTTGTAATCCAATAGTGAGCCTTTGGTAGTGAGCCTATTATATTCAATGTTGCTATTACTTTATAATGTGAGCTAATCCTCACTATGGTTTTTCCCTTCTTGGGTTTTCCATGTAAATCTAGTGTTCTATTGTGCATGGTGTTGATGTTTTTTATTTTATGTTATGTGCTTTCATGTTTAATCAATTTAGCATACTAATGGTTAATTAAGTCGATGTGGATCTGAATGTTTATGAAGGTTTTGAAGTTTTAATGTACAATTGATTCACCCCCCTCTTAGTTGTCTTGTGCATTCAACAAAAAGCACAAAATCCTACCCTATTTCAAAAAAAAATTGAAAAAGGATCGTGAATGAGTGAGAACAAGGCCTCTGAAGTCAAAGTGTCAAAATAAAAGCTATATTCATGGGAGACATTAAAATTTTAATCAACCTACTAATATCATCATGACATCACTGCCAAATATGGTAGCTTATTATTATCAAATATGGATGTCTACCAAATTTAACTCTCATTATAGATAGCTAAAACATGTATTATTTATATTGTATATTCAACTATTTGGTGATTGTAGTTATGCCTTGTCAGTTGATTGAATCAATTTCAATTAGTTTCCAATGGTTGGAATTTCTCAATAATTATGAATAGGTTTATATACTTATCGTGTAGTCAAGAAAAGGGACCATGTTGATGGAAATTAGTCCCTATCACAATTTTGTATGTGAGCATTAATTAATAAAATAAATAAATGTTATATCTTTTGAATTATTATGTCATTCTTGAAAGGAAGCAAGGTATGCAAAAACGCTTCCTAACACTGATCTAATGAGGAGAGATGTAGAGTTTTAATTCATTTACAATTATAATATGAGATGCACTATAGAGAGATTAATAACATAACATCACATGCAAGTATAAATCCCACAACACAAGATAATACATGGGGAAAACTCTTTCTAGAGAAAAATCCCACACTCCAAAACTTGCACAATGTATTATCAAAACAATGGTGATTACAATACACTTGCAATGCAGGTTCTTCTAGGATTATGCATTAATGTCAAATTTTGGAGCAATTTCGGCAACATAACAATACCTACAAATTAACAATACAAACTACTCCCACAAGCACCTTATTTATAGAGAAGTGCAAGCATAGAGGAAGATTCATGAGCATGCAACAAGGGATGGGCGTCCAAATCCATTTGGCACACTTTTCCAACACATAGTTGACTTTTGTGACACTTTTCAATGATTCCTTACCCCCTTACATGCCTCCATAATTGGGTGCCCCAAATTTACCCCAAATAGGTATGGAAGATGCATTACAATGTCATAGATTCGTCATATATGATAGTTCTTACAATTGTAAGAGAATCTTCCATAATTGACTAATAATAGAAGATGCTTCTTATACTCTCTTACAACCTATCATAGGTAAAACTTGGGTTCCAAATTTCCCATACAAAGTGCAAGAGAGGGGGACCACCACGTGCAAGGCCCTAGGTCACGGACGACCAAGATGTGGAAGGCTTCCCTAACTTACCTCAACTTAACGGGGTGTTAGGATATGCGGGACGAGAATGATGAGGACTGTAAGGTCCTTCAAACACTCTACAGACCTGAGATATAGAAAGGGGCTAGGCAAGCTAATTTTCAGGTTTAACATTGCGCCTCAGGAAGCTCTCTGCTCGAGGATGAAAGCGCGGTGCGCTGGCGTCTCTAAAGTTCGCTGGCGTTCGTACGGCTAGACAACTGAAGAGACAAGTTCAAACCTAAGAAAACAAGCTAATGACCCAACTAACTACCACTAAAGGGCCAAAATAACATGATTAAGTAAACAAAATACTCTCTAATGTGATAAAGTAAAAATGCAAGAGTTAGGGTGGCAAGGATGATCTCACAAAGAAACTCATTCGCTAGCTAGCTCCTTGAAAGCACGTTCACCTACATGCAAAGAGGAGGAAAATGTTGGGTGGTTGTATAGGGGCATGCCTTAGTCAGACCCCCATTTAGGTGTTTCCACCTCCACAAACAACCAAGAAAGCGAGATAAAGAAAACAATGTAGTACAGAATGCTAAAGCACTACAAAACAATAAATGTGCTTACTCAACCAAGTAATAGAGGAGAGGAAAGGGAAGCTTACCACCTCCACCAAGAGCACTCAAAGCTGCTTGGGGGATAAAATGAGAGTACTTGAGTCTCTGCTGCAATGGTGTTGTCCCCAACTTGCTCTATTGAAGTGATGGAGTGATGTATTTGTTGCTATGGAGTGCAAGAATGCTTGAGAGTGAGTGAAGTAGTTCAACTGAATGCTTAGAGGATGAAATGCTTGTTGAAGGAGTGAATTTGAAGGAAAGGGTGAAGAAAATGACCATATTCGGGTCAGTCGGTCGAAGAGGGTGTTACAACTTGACTCCCAATGAAGAGTGTAATGCCTCTGCAGGTCCAACCGCAGGAATCTACCAGGGATGTAAGCACGCCACACAAACGTATGTGCGCTGTGTGGGCTTCCTCGATAGAAACACCCCTACTGACGCTCAAAATAGGTGCCAAGTGGGATGAAAGCAGTGGGATTAAGTGTAATTAAGCCTCCAAACTTGGTTTTCTAAGGTGGAGAAGGGAAAAGGGGGAATTTGCACATGGGGTGCAAATTCACTCCTATTATAATCAACACTTGTCCAAAACATCATAGAATCAAGCTCTTACACGTCATAACTTTGTCATAGGAATATGTCATAAAATCGTCATAGGAATCATCATAGGAATTTTTCATAAAATCATCATAGGAATCCCTCAAAGATGCTAACACATGCCAAGTAATCTCTTCCCAAAGTGGGATGCCTACATTGCCTTATGGGGACCACAACATCCTTGTGACCTTCCATGTCACCTTCCAACATGCCGACAACTCACCGTGTCAAGTCATATTAGATGAAAAATAAATATGAGCAAGAAATTACACACATAGGCATAATTAAATTATTAAATTAATGCTAGGAAATTACAAAGGTTGAGACACCTTAATTCCCAACAATTCTCATATGATTCGATCATCTATGTATAAACTAGTTTATTTTTCTTATGTAATTGTATGTCTAGATAAGCAAGTAAACATTTGGCATCATTGTATTCAAAGAAGTAAGATCAAAATGGTCATGTAATGGGATAATTATTTAAAGAAGCTATAGATTATAATCAAGAAAGAGAAGACGAACTCACAAAAAAATTGGTAAACTTGTAGGATATATCAATGAAATAACACATACAAAAGGAAGTTGAATGGAGGAAAATCCCCCAAGAGGTCACTTGTTATAAATTGAGAGTTAGCAAAGAAGTAGACATACTCCTCAATTGTATGCCAAGAATATTTGCAAGACATAACTTTAATAATTTGAGACCTACATGTGAAATGGGATCTTGAAGTACAAAGACAACAAATAAGGTAGTGCTATGAGGATAGAAGTAGACAAGAGGAAGAATAAACAAATATAGATCAACATAAAATCTTTCAAAAGTAATGCCCTTATACCTAGAAACAAGAATTGAAAGGTACCAAAAATTTGTCAAAGAATAAAACAAGAATTGAGGTAGTCCTTGAGGATTGTACAACAAAGAGAACGAAGAAGAAGGCTAAGAGAAGTGGTTGAAGAAGATATATCGTAATAACCCAAGTTTGGGCCCATCTTGAGAACAAAGTTAATGTTAGAGTATAAGTTGGATTTGGAGCCCCAATCAGGAAAACAAAAGCACTCCCACTACAAGAAAATGTACAAGTGCGGAGTGGGAAGAGATAGTAAGGCACTTATTGTTATGATCCTAATATGATATATTCCTAATTATATATTATCTATCTAAGTATAATAAGGATAATCACTTGTGGCATGCTTAACCCTAACATAAATATTAGCTAATACAATAATCCCTCTTAATTAGGATGAAGGGGTGTGTTCCTACATAGTTAAGCCTATAAATAAGGATGATAAATCTCTCCCATATCATCATATCATCAAGTATTAAATTTATATATTATTTTTTAATTATTGAAGGTCACCCCCTTGAAGTGGTTTGCTATATTTTATATTTTATAAATATTTCAAAAAAATATCATAACAAGTGGTATCAAAGTTATGATTTGGGTGAACATTTTGTTTCCACCATAACTTACAGAATATTGTGAATTTGGATTTGATTTTTTTGAGTTTTAAGGTGTGCATTAGATAAGCTCTCATAAAAAAAATCAAACTTTGAAGGTACATTTTTTCAAAGTTAGTGATATTTTATGTTTTTCATTAATTCGCTCTATAAGCCACAATATATATATATATATATATATATATATATATATATAATGAAAAATAGGTAGGGCTAGTTCTTTGTAATTTACTACTAAAAATAAAATAAGTTCTTTAAATTAGTGGTCAAAGTTTAGTCAAAATGTTTGATTTTTTTTAATTACATTTTTGAAAAGCTTACAAAAAATTAGGTGGGGTTAGTTCTTAGAAATTTATCATTAGATGTAAATTATATTCCTTAATTTAGCAGTCAAAGTTTGGTCCAAACAAAAAATTCAATTCTCTCTCACACCAAATACTTTCCTACCTTAATAAATCTTAAAATAAAAACATAATTAAAATCATTTCATCTTTAGGATTATAGGACCTTTCTACACATATACAAGGATCCATTTTATTTTCCACCACCTAAATTTGAGGAAATAATTCCATAAGGACATGAAATAACAATACATTTCATTAAAAAAAAAATTGTTTGACCCATTTGTAAAATCCTTCAATAAAGGTTTAGATAGGTTTAAGAATGAACTTTTATTAGAATTAAAGTCTCAACAAAATCACCAAGGTGGGTACAACCTTAATAAAATAAATCAAGGGATAGAACATTTTCAAGGTCAACAATTATACCTACCAAGAATAAACATTCATAAATTTGATGGTAGAAATGTAATTTCATGGATAAGCCTCGTAGAACAACAATTTAAACTTCACAATATAGAAAATAATGTCATGGTTGACATAGCTTTACTATATTTAGAATTGAGACCTCACTAATGGTACCAATGGAAGATGAAAGATAAACAAGGATAAATGTTTAGTTGGTAATAATCTATTAAAAAATTGGCTACCTTCTATGAGCAACCATGCATTGAAAGATATTTTACCCAACTAACAAATTTAAAAGAATCTAGTTTTGTAGTTGAATATAATGTTGAGCATTTGAGATTGGCACTTTGAACTCTCGAGTTGACATCTTACCAAAGGCTAATATTATACACCAATGGACTTAAGGACCAAATTCAACATGATGTTTGTTTGTTATACTATTAGGAAAGCTATACAACAAGCATTGCATATTGAGAAAAAACACCACCAAAAGTGAAACTATGAGAGTAGATGAAAAAAATGTGACTAATCCTACTAGCAAAAACATGGACAAATTATTTAACCTCAAATAAATTAGAAAGCTCTCTCCTCAACAAGAGATAGAGAGAGGAGAAAAGGCCTATGTTGGAATTATGATAGAAAATGGTCAAAGAGTCATAAAATTGTTCTAGTAGTGAGCAAAAGAATGAGGTTGAAGAAGAGGGAGAATTACTTGCAAAATAAGCAAACACAAAACTTAAAAATAAGGATTTCTAGGAAAAAGAAAACACTGCTATCTCCCTACATGCATTGAATGGACAAATGCACCACAAACACTCAAAGTAATTCGTAATATAAAAAATAAAAATGTGAAAGTGTTAGTTGATACTACTAGTACACATAACTTTATTGAGAGAAGATTATCTAATGAGCTTAATTGTTTTGTTTATCCAGTCTCTAATTTTCAAGTCGTGATGGATGATGGGAAACAACTGCCTTGTGGTGGTAAATTCCATCATATAAAACTCTTAATGGGTAATTATCAACTAGATTTAGAAATGTTTGATATCCTTATTAGGGGAGTGAATATAGTTTTGGGTGTGCAATGGCTTAAACAATTAGGAACAATATCTTTAAATTTTTAAGCCTTATCCATAGCTTTCAGGATACATGAGAAAAATTATTGAATTTTGGGAATAAAATCACCACCAAGAGAAATCATTTTATCCCATATGATGGAGAAATTACTCAATAAATGTTCCTATAATATATGGGCACAATTACATTTTATATAAGCACAAGATGTGTTAACTCAAGATCAACCAAACATTCAAAATATTATTCAACATTAATGAGTAGTTCAAAAATCCAAGGTTTTAGCTCTAATTGGATATTGCAATCATTACATTGAGTTAATATGAAGAAACATTGTTCATCCCATCACAAGTTTCTATTTATCTCCTATGCTTATGCTTAACAAAAAGGATGATCCATGGAGAATGTTCTCACATTATAAGAAGCTAAACAAGATCACTCATAAAGACAAGTTTCATATTCCCATTATTAATGAATTGGAAGAAAATTAAACCTATACAAAATAATCCAAATGTGTATTTAGCATGAAAGAAGTCGAATATTCAAGATATCTTATGTGACTTAAAGGTGTTAAGATGGACCATAAGAAGAGAATATTTTGGGTCTAATAAGATACTATAGAATATTTGTTCATATATATCATCCTATAAATATTTTTTTTTGGGAAGATATTAAAGTGAATGTCCACAAATTTGTGGTGGAATGTTTGATATGCCAACAAAATAAAAGGGAAACAATAAAGACTCCATGCCTCTTACTAATATTAGGCGTTCCAATACAACATTGGGTAGAAATATTAATGGACTTCATTATGGGGTTGCCAAACTAAAATAATCTTGCTTGTTGTGGATAGACTCATTAAGAATGCATATTTTTGTGGACTCTCTCATCTATTTCCTACTATTACTATGAAAAAATTACTCATACAAAATATATAATTTAACTTCATGGTATTTCCAAAATCAAAATGGAAAATAGAGCCATCTCAAAATTCCTAAAAAAGTGGAAGAATTTTTCAATTTAAAATGAAACGTGGAATTATGAATGATTTTGCTAAGAATTCAAGGCAATACTTTTCTCAAGGGGAAGCAAATGTTATGATCCTAATATGATATATTCCTAAATATATATTATATACCTAAGTATAATAAGGATAAGAACTTGTGGCATGCTTAACCCTAACATAAATATTAGTTAATATAATAATCTCTCTTAATTAGGATGAAGGGGTATGTCCCTACATAGTTAAGCCTATAAATAAGGAAGAGAACTATCTAGACCATATCATCATATCATCAATATATTGAATTCATATATTATTTTATGATTATTGGAGGTCACCCTTCAAAGTGATCTACTATATTTATGTTTTTTATAAATATTTCCAAGAAATATAATAGCACTTACTAATTCTTGATAAAATTTGGATCAATCTTTTTGACTAAGCAGAAAAACCAATTAACAACAACCAATATACGAAGAAGAATGAGATATAGAATCTATAAACCCATTATTAAAATCTTATTAAAATAACATATGAGCTATTGAAATATTATTGATTGAAGGAGGAGACAACTAGTTTTTGAAGGATGTGAACATAAAATTCCTGAGAAAAAGGTAAATAAATAAGAACCTAAAGGTAACTCAAGTGTATGGAACACTAAGACATGATAAGTTGAGGATTCTCACACTATGAGAGTGTGAGAGAAGAAACATAGAATTCAAATAAAAAACCCTTGATAATTTGATTCTAGGTATTAAGGTTGCACCAAATTAGAAAAATATGACTACCCTATCAAGTCCTAGAATTGAATGGAAAAAGATACCCAAATTCACAAGCAATGGGTCAGAACACCCCATTAAAAACTATAAAAACTATGAAATGATCTCGATAAAAAATGGCCAAGATGGTAGATCATATTATCTAAAATCCTTCCTAGCAACCCTAAGAGGCATAAAGTTATTTTTTGGTACACAAAGGTTGACCCAGTTTCTAAAACCACTTAGGAAAGATTGAAGAAATTTGTGAAGAGGAATTAAAGTTACAATGGGATGATAATGAAATTGTAGCAAAGATTTATAATATGAAGCAAGGAAAACATTAGAATGATAGAGCCTATAACCATAGGCTCAAAGAACTAATAAATTTTAAAAAATAACCAACCAACACCCTCAAGAAGAAATGGTTCATTGAAGGCTTCATTCCCAAGCACTATAGAAGAAGATGAAGGTACTACTACTCTTGATATATAGAAGTATACATTGGAGCCATGGATATATAAAGTAAAGACAAAATATCTTCCCATGGTAAGAGAAAATTAGAAGATGATGGAAGATCAAATGATAGAAGTGAAAATGAATTTGGAACCATATAATCCTTAAGAAGAGACATGATATGGATGATGAAGAAATAGTAAAGAAAACAAATAATTCTTGTTAGTGTAGGTTTTTAATTTCCTAGTGGGATAATTTATTTTACCTTAGTCCTAGGATGTTCCTACACTTTTATTAAGATTTATTAGGTTAATGAGGTAAGTTTAATTAATAACTAACTAGTAGATAAGGTGTTGAGGTGTCATCATCCTAAAAGGGAGGAGCATTTACTATTTTTAGACTTTGCAATGACCAGTACGTATACTCTTGATGATTTTTACCAAGTATTTGGGATCTCTTGCTCGAGATTCTTAGTATCAAAACCTACAATGTATATTAGTAAAAGAGAAAAAGAATCATCCATCCAAATACTCTATAGGGACAATCTCAAAAAACATGAAAATTCAAACATTTGGAGTAAGAGAAATAGAGGCCTATGCAAGTATTATCTTGTAAATGATGAATAGAAGTACATACTAGATCTTATTCAGATTATGTTAATGAAGGCTACATAGGCTTCATACATCACTATTTGGATGATTGAATACATGGTTGGGCTTAATAAGGGAGAAAGTTATTGTTGGGAAAAAATATTATGTGTATAAATTTGACAGTTATTATTTTTAAAAAATAAAACTTTCTATACAAAAAAAATGAATTTGCATTATTTTTTAATGCAAACTATACATAAATACCATTTATTACAACTAGAAAATTTCAACTAAATTTATAGAGTATGATTCTTCATGGCTATATGGATGTATTTTGGCTTACAAATAATGATAGGGAAAGGAGATGAAGCCAATACCACTACAAGAAAGAGGAAGAATACACAAACTAAATAATATCTTGAGAAAGAACCCATGGAAGAAGATGATAGTGAAAGGGACAAGGAAGTAGAACTTATAGAAATAATTGCATCTCTCTCTAGATTCACACTTGTAAAACTTCCTTTGGACAAGTTACACCTATAAAATTATGTAAGGAGACCTCACAACACATAAAGAAGTGGTTGAGTCTATTACTAAATACCATTGATGTCATGGAGTATCCTCCCTTGATCCCTACATAGGAAACTAAATAAAAATTAGAAAAGAAAACCCTCAACCACTCCTTGTTCTTCAGCTAGAGGAAAGTCTTCAACTATTGCATGAAGTCCTTAATAGATGTAGGAGAATTCATAGTTTTGATGAGGCCAATCATTAGCTAGTTTTTTTTTGTTTAGTACATACTTTTAGAAATTTCTAGAGACTCATTTCATACATATTCCTAAACTTTACTATCTTTTTATAATCATCATGCAACTTGAACCTAGTTTTAGTGGCTCTAGGAAAATTCATTGCCAACAATTCACCGTCAGAAAATTCACCGCCAACAATTCACCACGGGAAAATTCACCATCATGACAAATTCACCTCAAGGAAAATTCACCACCAACAATTCACCACCATGGAAAATTCATCACATTAAAATTTTGCGATTAATTTTTCATGGTGGTGAATTGCTTGTGGTGAATTTTTCATGGCGATTAATTTTCCCGCGGTGAATTGTTGGCAGTGAATTTTCTGACGATGAATTGTTGGCAGTGAATTTTCCTGATGCCGGTTTTAGTATATAGAAATATGATTATGGTATGTAGTAATTGCATGGTTAAAATGTGTGAATGTGTATGGGATGCAATGTATCTCTATGTTTAAATTATGGTTATTAGTATTGTGTATATGTTTTAGTGAACTAACTCTTTCCAGCCAAGAAGCTAGAGCAAGCAGAACTGTAGCCCGCAACAACCAAGGAGTGCAGCCCGTAGCCAAAGGAGTTTTAGATAATGATGCAGAGGAAGTTCTAGAATAAGATGAATGCAACAATTGCAAAATTGGAGGCATCTATTTGTCAAGATGATTGTGAGGCACCATGTCATTTAATAAGACTACTGAATGAGAAGAAACCTGCTATGATTGGTAATCCAACATGACTGTTTCCACAGTCCATGTTTCAATTTTACAGTTGCAATCCTAATCAACTTCTTCTACCTTTTCAATTATGTTTTAGACTTTATGACCCTCTATTTTATAGGAGAGTGGTGAGTTGCATTTAGATTTATGTTTTGAGTCCTCGTTTCAATAAGACTCCCCCACACCTATGTATATATGGTTTGGTGGTCAAGGAGAATAACAAGCATAACAGATATAGCATATAGATATGTTTAAATAGTTTTTCTGTTACACAACAATACTCTTGTTTTCAGTTATGTTTTATGAATAAGATATCATTGAAGATTCTTATTAGATTGTGAGATCTTGAGTTATGCAATGAAGAGGCTTCCAGTTATTGTTATGGTTAATTGATTTGAGAAGTTAGATTGAGTTTATTCTATAGAGACAGTCACTTGAGCAAGGGCCACTCAAGGTAACTATTTCCCACTTTAATTTATGCACATTTATTTCTATTGTTACAATAGTTACCTTCATTATTGCATTATCTTAATCAAATTCTTCATGTGGTGAATGTGAATGAAATCATGAATAAGATCTCATCTTATATTTCATGCTTTATTTGTCTTAATGCATTATCCTCTGGAGTGAGTCAAGTTAGAGTGAGTCATAGTTAGTAGCATTAGTTAGTTATAGATTTTAGTTTTGACAGTGAACTAGTCACAATCTTTAGCTGTAAGTACCCATAGCAATAGTTCTAGATTTAATTTTTTTACTGTTATGCAGTTTATGTTTTCCTTACATGTGTAACACCTATACTAGGATGATATAGGTAGTATAAGAGTCTTTGAATGCACATACAATGCCAACATCATCACAAGATTATGTTAGCCCTGGTTGATAATTAAATAGAGTCTTTACAAGGGTTTATTGGATTGTTCAGTTAGGTACCCCCTTTGAATTATGTGAATATCACCAAATTTATTGAGCATTATTTGGGCCTTACATTTTTGGTGTTGTTGTCAGGGATGGTGCTACATTCAAAGATTCATCTATGTTATTTCAAGCTTTCTTAGTTTAAGAATTTTGTTCTCAGTATTAGGAAAATTAGGTTTTATTCCATCAATACCAGAATGTTTTACTAACATTGTGCAGGAGCCATTGATACAAAAAGTCACACCTATTATATGTGAAGGCAACAAGACATCTTGGGAAGATTTCTCCCCTCATCACACAAAGCTAAAAAAAATATTGGTGATCATAGTGTCAAAGCGAGGGTATTCCTAAAGAAGAATTTTCCCTTTCACCAACATCTATTGCAAATGTAGAGGAGACCTTCCAAACCATGGATGATGTAGTGGTGAAGGACCCACCGAAACATGTAACTTTTGAGTTCCCCATTTCCAACCAAGAGAGGGCAACCGCATTGAAGAATATACCTCCTTCTACTTTGCCAGCCTTCTATGGTTTGGTTACTAAGAATCTAGATAACTTCTTGTTTAAGTTTGATGTCTTGTGTAGAAGTTATGAGTACACAACAGATGCACATAGGCTCAAACTATTCCCAAAAACCTTGAAGGATGTTGCTTAAGATGGTTTGTGGGTTTGAGAAGAGATGTTGCTCCAAATTGGAACACTATGAAGACAAAGTTCCTAGAGAAATACCAAGAGTACTGTAGAGGAATTGATAGAAGAAGAGATGACATTTCAAGATGTCTCAAAAAGAAGATGAACCATTGAAAGACTATGTAGAAAGGTTCCAGTTCTGCTTAAAGAAGAATCCACAAAACAAGCTTTCAGAAGAATCTCTAAAGTTAGTGTTTTTAAGAATGATGATTGCATGAATACCCTTAACCTTATTGGTTCAAGAGATGTATCACAATTTCCTTTTGAAGAAATATGTAAGGTTTGTAGGAATTATTCAAGGACCTTTACTAAGAGGACTAGAGGGGATAGAGCATCTTCCATCAGTAAGACATCTAATGGACTCTCTAGAGTGGAACTAACCTGTTGGAAAACATGAAAGAAGACATAATAAGCCATTTGGCTACCCAATTGGACATGTTACATGTGAAGAAAAATAAAGAGGAGGTAGAGGAAATCCTTACTAAATATTGCCCTAACTGCAAATAGAGAAAAGCTAATTGTAAGTGCAAAAGAGTAGCAAGTATTTTAGAATATAGACCAAGGAAGCTAGATTTTCAAGCACTAGAGGGTGAAGATGTACAATTTTTCTACATTGCACAAAGGAGGTAATGGCAACCAAGAAAAGGCATGCCTCATGATCCTCTAAATTTAAATGCACCATTTCCAGTTAGAAATCAAAATTTCTCTAGTTGGAACCCTCAACCTTGGGAAAACACACAAAACCAATTGAAAAATTCTCAACTAAACTAGAACCAACAACAACAAAAGATGTGGCCACAACAAAAATTTCAAGGACCTAACTACAATCTTCAATGGCCACTTCAACAAAACAAATGGCAACCACAATGGAAAAAAGGCCAACAATGGCAAAACTAAAATCTGAATTACCAACAACCACAACAACCTTTATAGCCTTTACAATAAGCCATAATGTCCAATCCAACAAATCCATCATCCCAACCACCAAGGGCATCTCAACTGCCAACCCAACCTGCACCTAACCTAAATAACAAGCATGTTCAATAGGCCTACACTAATGAGTCTATTCAATACCTTACTTATGGGGTGGAGGTGAGTGATGTCCACCTCAAATTAGGGAAAAGATTGGTTGGGCCTTCATCTCCTCAAATCACTAAGTTGGTAGATGAGGAACCCTTAGTAGAGATCTTGGACAACCCACCTTTGGAGACCGAGTCAAATCAGGTCAACCAAATTAATTCAAGTCCGAAGGCTCCATTCCCTGAATGATTAGCTACTGAAAAACATCAAAACCAAGATGAAACTGACCTATTAGGACAACTTCAATATGTGTGTATAAAGATACCCCTCATCCAAGCCATCAAGGAAATTCCTATTTACACTAAAATAGTGAGAGACCTTTCTCTTAAAAGGCCAGGAAGAAAGAGAAAAGACCCTCAGACCTTCCATGTCTTATGGAATCTTGGTGACATTATGTTAGGAAACATAATTGTCCCTAAGTATACAAATCCTAGAAGTCCAATGGTAGATGTTAAGATAAATGGTACCCTCATCAAAAATACCTTGATTGACTTGGGAGCAGCTGTTAATGTAATGACTAAGGAAACAATGCAACTATTGCAGTTAATAAACCTTAGACCTACACCCACTATTCTATAGTTGGTAGATAGGTCAATAGTGAAACTTGAGGGCATCATTGAGGACTTGGTCATAGCATTGGATTCATAGGAGTACCCTACAAATTTCATAGTACTGCAACCAAAGGCTAACCTTGCAGGCCATCCATTTATTCTAGGAAGACTAGGTTGTAGGTCTGGAAACATGATTATCTCAAATTAAACTATGACCAAGAAGTTGGTCCTTTATCCACCAACTCAACCTCATGCAGATTTAGAGCATACCATTTGGCCTACCCTAGATGAGGATGACCAGTATTCCCTGTAGAATCTCATGACTATTGAATGCATCCCCTTTTTGAGCAACAAAGATGAGGATGATTTAATAGCACACATTATACAAAATAACTACGGTAGGAACCCAAAACAACATGACTACCTATCATGTCTGTAGGATCCTCTACAAAATATTATACCTGTCAATTCAACAGAGTCAATATCCCAACTTTTCCATTCTTTATTTCCACAAAAATGTGTCCCAAACATAGTGGTACTTGACCTTTCATTTGTACAATCAACATCCAATACTTTAGAAATCATGACAGGTAAAATGTTAAATGCTAGCAGTGAATTAACTGTTGAACAACAGACTTCCCTAACCATTGTGTTGAAAGAACACCCAACAACCTTTGCATGGGATTACCATGACATGAAGGGGATTGATCCAGACCTATGCATGCATAGGATATACATTAATGATGGTTTTAAACCAATTAGACAACCCCAAAGGAGAATGAACCTTGCACTAAGAGACAGTCAAAATTGAATTACAAAAATTACTTGATGCAGGTTTTATTTACCCTATTTTTGATAGTCAATGGGTGTCACCTCTAGTTATTGTCCCAAATAAAGGAAGGAAATGGAGAGTGTGTGTGGATTATATAGAATTAAATTCAACCACTAGAAAAAATCACTTTCCACTACCTTTCATTGATCAAGTGCTTGACTCCCTAGCAGGTAAAAAGTACTCCTTTCTAGATGGATTTAGTGGTTACAACCAAATTAGAATAGCTCCAGAGGACCAAGATAAAACCACCTTTACATGCCCTTGGGGCACATATTCTTATTATGTTCTTCCCTTTGGGCTATATAATGTTCTTCTCAAATTTTGCACATGACTCCATGGAAATCTACATGGATGAATTCACAACCTATGGAGAAACATATGATGAAGCACTTAATAACCTAGAGAAGGTCTTAAAGAGGTGTCAAGAACACAATCTATCCCTAAGTCATGAGAAATGTTTCATGATGATGACCCAAGGGATTGTGCTAGGATATTTTGTATCAAGTGAAGGGATTCAAGTGGATCCAAATAAGATTAAGATAATCTCCACACTCCTTGTGCCACAAAAACAAAGAGATGTTAGGAGTTTTCTAAGACATGTTGGATACTATAGGAGATTTATTCAAGACTTTATCAAAATTACAAAACCTTTATTTGTCTTACTCACAAAGGATATAGAATTTGAGTGGAGCATAGAATGCCAACACTCTTTTGAAGAACTCAAGACAACATTAACCAAAGCACTTGTCTTGAGAGGACCAACCTAGACTTTTCCTTTCCACATATAGACAAATGCTTCTGAATTTTCTATAGGAGCAGTACTTGGACAGAAGGAAGGTACTAAGGAGTATGCCATATACTACATTAGCAAGAACTTACAAGGGGCAGAACTCAACTATATTGTCAAATAAAAAGAGATGTTAGCAGTTGTCTATGCAATTAACAAGTTTAGGCATTACATCACAGGGTATCCAGTCTTTATCCACACTAATCACATTGCAATAAGGTACTTAATAAATAAACATGTGGTTGGTGGTAGACTAGTTAGATGGTTGTTATTATTGCAGGAATTTGACATCACCATAGTGGATAAGCTTGGAGAAGCAAATGTAGTGGCATATTTTATGTCCAGATTACCAACTCAATTAACAAAAGGTGATGTTGATGATTCTTTTCTAGTTGAGCATCTATTTTCTATAACTTTACACACACCTTGGTTTGCTAATATTGCCAATTATCTAGTAGCGGGAAAAATACCACCTTATTTCTCCCCTAGAGAAAAGAGACAATTGGTGTATAAAAGTTTTCCCTATTCCTAAGTAGCTAGTTATTTATTTTACATAGGTCTAGATAACATTATGAGGAGATGCATAAGAGAGGATGAGGTCTATGATATCCTCAAGGCCTACCATGATGAACCCTATGGGGGACACTTTGGAGCAAAGAGGAAAACACTCAAGATTCTCACCACTGGCTATTACTGGCCAACTCTTCATAAGGATTCAGTGAAATATACAGGGAGTTGTGATAGGTGTCAGAGAATGGGTAGGCCAACTAAAACAAATGAGATGCCTTTTCAACAATTATCACTAGCACCATTGATAAATGGGGGCTAGACTTCATTGTCCCAATATCACCAACATCCAATAATAAGGAGTATATCCTAGTTTGCATAGATTATCTAACAAAGTGGGTTGAATTCAAAACATTGTAATTTGCTAGGGATGGAAATGTAGCCAAATTCTTGTATGAAGACATATTTACAAGGTATGGTGTGCTAAGAGAAGTTGTGACAAATCAAGGTTCCCATTTCACATCAGAGTTGATTACCAAATTGGTCCAAGAATATGAAATAAGGCATAGGAAATCAACACCCTATCACCCTCAAGCCAATGGGCAAGTGGAAGTAACAACTAGGGAGATTGAAAATATCTTGACCAAAACAATGTAGATTCACAAAAAAGACTGGACAACCAAGTTACTTGAGGTAGTATGGGCCTATACGATAACTTGGAAGACTAAAATAGGATTTACACCTTATGAGTTGGTGTATGGTAAAATAGTACTATTTCCCATTGAATTTGAATACAAAACACTCAGGATAGTAGTTGAACTAGATATGGACTTGAGAACAATACAAAAAGAAACACTACAAAATTTGAATGGAGGCCATGCACCACACTAAGATTGTTTAGAAACAAAGAGTTAAATGGCATGATCAGTATATCAAAACAAAGGAGTTCAATGTGGGAGATTGGGATTTGTTATATGACTCTAGGTATAAATATTATAGAGGGAAGCTTCAAACAAGGTGGTTGGGACCATATGAAATAGAGTAAGTTTTCCAAAATGGAGCAGTCAAGTTGTAAACCATTGATGTAGTCATATTTTCACTATTGGTTAATGGCCATAGACTGAAAATTTACAAAAATCCAGTACAAAAGGATGACTTACTTCTTTCATTGATGCAAGAATATGGATCAAACAATGCTTCTAATAAAGACATTAAACCAGACAGTGATCATGACAAGGAAATCAAACTAGGCAGTAATCCTGATAAAGACATTGTAACAAACAATAAAGATACAATAACATATACTACAGGTTCTACAAATGCCTCAGCAGATGAGCTACACAACTCACCTATTGAGGTCAACTAGGTATATTTTTCTATCACCCTTCACAAGCACACACTGCATAGGTGAAACACTCAACAATCCTTTTCAAGTACACTCCATGATGTAGTAGGGACCTATAGCTTCATCAATAGAAAGGTTGACAACATTTAGAGGGGCTTGTTGAAGGTATCCACAACACTTGTCAAAAATTTCAAAATTTTCCACCAACTTAATTACATGTCATCCACATACACTTTATTTTTGTGTACCTACAACTATATAGCTATCATTTCATTACATGCAGCCTACCCCATCATATCCCATGTTGCATTCCTCAATTTCCATGCATTTAGGAGATCAATTCATATCCCATAAGCCATACATTCTGTAACCTTTCCATTACCACATTCCAAGTTGTCATTTCATAAATCACCAATTGCAATTGAGGAACAATCAAATCATACTCATGTTGTGGATACTCCTAATCAGCTTCACACAAGCTATGTTCAATTCACTCCACTTTGACAGGTACACATATTACTTTTCCATAATTAGCATAGATTGTCATTGTTCTTTGACATATTTACAATTTTAATTTTGCATGATTCATTTAATTGTCATATTTCCATTAGATATCATAATACCCTTAGCCACCAAAAGTATAATTAAATGAGGTCTCTTAACACCTTAAGTTGGGGAGGGAGAGTATATTTTCTTGGTTTTCAAAAATTTCTTAAGCCAAAATCAAGCCACCAAAAACCTTTTTGCATCCCTTTGTCATTTGTGTCATTTGCTTTTCCCCATTTCCAAGCCATTTCAGGCTCATAGAGAAATGAGTTGAATTGAAAAAACCTAAGTATATAGACAAGAAGGATTGGTGTAGTTGAAGTTGTAAATAGGAAATTTGAGCATAAACAGATTAGTTTACCATCATGGGTGGAGATATAGTTCACAGGGAACCATCTACACATCAACAAATATTGGAAGATAGGTTAGTTTTGCCTATTTTTAGATAATCGGGATGGTTGTACTATTTCTTAAAGTTGATAGAATATTGTGAGGATATGACACAACAATTTGCAAAAACACTTCTGAATGATGAAGCCACTATTCGAGGGTTAAAGGTTGATGCTTGGGAAGTTGCAATTGCAAAAAAGCCAAGCTTGCCAAGAGAAAAAGATGAATTCCAGTTCGGGCAAATGCTATAGTTGCAAGAGATGAATTCAGGGAACATGAAGAGAACCTCGACTCAACATCCCAAGGTACTAAAAGGTTTTCATTGCCATGGGTATGGGATTTTGTTGCTGCATATATTATTAAATATCTTACATGTGATGGTAGGTATCTCTTTTATAAATAGTACATTTCAAGCTTTTGAGCCACCTTCGTCATAATAGGAGGGTCAATGCTCCCAATTTTCCGTATAACCTATTGAAACAAATGAGTTCTGAATATAAAAGAAAGAGAAACAATACAAAACTATCACATTAGTGCTTAGTTACCCTATTGGTAAAAGGAATTTTAAGGGTTAAACATGCACATGTTTCATGGGAAAGCTTCTTAATTTGTAATCATATTAGTCACATTCTTGAGGAACTAGCTATCCCAGAAAATTTGAAATCACCCGTTGCATCAGTGAGGGAAATTCCCTCCAGTTCACCTACTACTTCACCTACCTATAATAGAGGTGAACCTGAGGAGTAGAGTATGCAAAATTCACCACCTGTAGCCTCTAAGCAACCTGCAATAGAGGATATCCAAGAAACCCCAACTTCTTCCAAAACACCAAGAACCAAAAAAAGGAAAGGTGGATCTTCCTTTGAACCCAAGAAAGTGCAGAAGAAGAAACCCACCTAGCCAAGGTATTCACACCGCCTAAAAAAGAAGGGTGTTATGAGGGGTTCAATCAAAAAGTAGGAGAAAGAAGAGACTGTGACAGTAGAAGCAGATTCAAATCTGATGGAATTTTTTTTGGGAATGTTCATACACTAGTTAAAATAAAATGGTATATCTCAACCACCTCTGAATCCAACTCAGAGGATGTTTTTGTTGCTAATAAGACAAGGAAGAAAACCCCACAAAGCCCTAATAGTGAGGGTTGTCATTATACTATGGGTGATGATGATTAGTTTTTAGAGAAGGATAAAAAATTGTTTATAGAAGAAAGGATTGTCAAGAAAGAGTTGCAAGAAGCATTAGATAGAATCAAACAATTAGAGGAATTGGTAAAGTCTTATAAATAGAGAGATAAGGAAAGAGACTTGAAAATTAAGGAGTTGGATGAGAAGCTTCACATATATGGGCATGGGTCTAAACTGAACTTACTTGCACAAATTTCCATGGTGAAGGTGGGAAATACAGAGATTGCAGCTGAAAGCAGAAGAGCCCCTTCACAAGAACTCCAACTTATCACACTACAATGTCTCTAGGATATCAGTTATGGAAAATAACTCAAGAATTCTCCTAGCAAAGAGAAGAATGGGAGAAGGAAAATGAAAAGATGATTTCAGACCATAATAGAGTATTGGAAAGCAAGGAAGCTAAATTGAAAAAGATGATAGTTAAAATTGAGGAGATAGTAGACAAGGTTGCACAAATCATCAAGTGCAGGCCTCTTGCTAGAATTTATGCTTTATTTTTATAGGAGAAATTCCTAAGTTTCAATTCAATCAACTGATTAGTAACTTGCCAATTGATCTTTTTAAATATTTTTGCTGATTCTACACCTAATATTCATGATCAGTTGTGTGAATTTTATTTGCATAACTATGCTATGTCAAACAATACAAAATGGAACCCATTGATATTTGTGGCTGATTTACAAATTAGGGCATTAGCTTCCTACTTCAGAAATGAGACACAAAGGGGTGAAATTATGCAGGATTATATTGAAAGATAGAAATTGATTGCTCTTCAGGTCAGAAAAGAATCCAGGAACCCCAGTGTAATAATAGAAGAATGGAAAGAAATTTTGAGGTACAAGGGTGTAGGCAGGAAAATTATGAATTTAAGACTAAATGATCATGATAAGATGTAGAGACTAACTGTAGGTCTTATCCATCATTCTTTTCATTTTGTACAAGAAAGATGGGATAGTTTGACCCCTGAATTGCAGAAAAAGGAACCTCACTCTATATACAACTTCACAGCCATGCTTGAAAGGATCCATAGGTACATGGACATCGCCAAATACAAGGGAATTGCATGGGTACCTCTAACCTTCTCTCCATCTATGCTTCTCTACCTAGTGCCACATTAGACAAGAGAAAAGAATGAAGAATGTGAGGAAGCTAAGAATGTTAGATGAGAAAGGATTTCATGCTAAGGAGGTTTTTACTTGAAGCAACTGAAAGGGGTGGATATGATAACAGATCTCAGGTAGATGACCTTGCAGTATAACCTCCAGTCTTCAAATTTATTTGCTTGAGGACAAACAAATGTCTAGTTGGGGGGAATGATGAGTCCAATCATTAGCTAGTTTTTTGTTGTTTAGTACATACTTTTAGACATTCCTAGATACTCATTTCATACATATTCCTGAACTTTACTATCTTTTTATAATCATCATGCAACTTGAACATGGTTTTAGTATATGGAAGGTATGTTAGAAATTGCATGGTTAAAATGTGTGAATGTGTATGGGATGTAATGTATCTCTATGTTTAAATCATGGTTATTAGTATTGTATATATGTTTTAGTGAACTAAATATTTGTAGCCAAGAAGCTAGAGCAAGCAAAACTATAACTCATAACAATTAAGGAGTGCAACTCACAACCAAAGGAGTTTCAGATAGCGATGCAGGGGAAGTTCTAGAATAAGAACGCAACAGATACAAAATTGGAGGTGTCTATTTATCAAGATGATTGTGAGTCATGTCATGTCATTTAATAAGACTACTGAAGGAGAAGAAACCTGCTATGATTGGGAATCCAGTGTGATCATTTCCACAGTACAGGTTTTAGTTTTACTGTTGTAGTAGAGTTGCAGTCCTAATCAACTTCTTCTACCTTTTCAGTTATGTTTTAGACATTGTCACACTCTATTTTATAGGAGAGTGGTGATTTGTATTTAGATTTTTGTTTTGAGTCCTTGTTTCGATAAGACTCCCGCACACCTATGTATATATGGTTCGGTGGTCGAGGAGAATAACAAGCATAGCATATATAGCATATAGATATCTTTAGATAGTTTTTCTGTTACACAATAATACTCTTGTTTCTAGTTATGTTATATGAATAAGATATACTTGAATATTCTTATTAGATTGTGAGATCTTGAGTTATGCAATGAAGAGGTTTTTAGTTATTGTTATGGTTAATTGATTTGAGAAGTTAGATTGAGTTTATCCTATGGAGATAGTCACTTGAGCAAGGGCCACTCAAGGTAACTATTCCCCACTTTAATTTTTGCACATTTATTTTTGTTGTTATAGTAGTTACCTTCATTATTGCATTGTCTTAATAAGATTCTTCATGCGGTGAATGTGAATGAAATCATGAATAAGATTTCATCTTATATTTCATGCTTTGTTTGTCTCAATGCATTATCCTCCAGAGTGAGTCACAATTAGCAGCATTAGTTAGTTACAGAGTTTAGTTTTGACAATGAACTGGTCATAATCTTTAGTTGTAAGTACCCATAACAATAGTTGTAGATTCAATTCTTTTTAATGTTATGCAGTTTATGTTTTCCTTACGTGTAACACCTATACTAGGATGATATAGGCAATATAAGAGTCTTTGAATGTACATACAGTTCCAACATCATCACAAGCTTACGTTAGCCCTGGTTGATAATTAAATGGAGTATTTATAAGGGTTTAATGGACTGTTTAGTTAGGTACCCCCTCTGAATTATGTGAATATCACCAATTTTACTGAGTATTAGTTGGGCCTTACAAGTTTCATGAAGAGTCACAATGACATGAGGAGTCTCATAGCCCAGTACTTCTATAATAGCAATGATGATATCACCATTCAATTATCCAAACTAGAGTCAAGTGATCCACTTGGAACTATTCAATGATATATCTAATATTTAGAATTAATGACACATGTCATGAGAGAGGTTGTTGATATTACAAGGAAGTTAGAAAGTAATCACTATCCCCAATTTTATAGAAGGCTTAGAGTATTCACACTTTTTTGAGGGTGAGTGCCATGAAGAGTTCACTAAAATCTTTCTCTCTCATGGGTGACCTGTCATAGAGGTACTCAAAATGAAGCACAATTAGAGCCCTAGATGAATAGCCCCTTATTTTGGTGGTTGGGATGGTAAAGTTCTAGAGGAATTATATTATATTGAGTTTAGATTTCACAATTTTCACCTCAAGCTACAAACTAAAATAACAACATTGCAATATTAGAGCATAAATTAATGAGTTTGTGCATATTTCCTAGAAATTAAGAGAAGATCTAGATGATCAAAGTCTTAGATTTCAATCATATCTTGCACATCACACTTAACTTACAAAATTTAAAAATACTAAGGTAATGGACAAGGGAAAAAAATATTGAGAAAGATAAATAAATTGTTGATAAAGACAGGGAAATTGTTAAACTAAGACTTGCCAATAATAAGGGAAAAGCTCAATTGATGGAGGTAGTACAAATGGTTAAAGCTTCTTGAGAGAGGGAGCTCACAATTTGAAGCAAAGAATAAAGGAGGTTTGATTATGTGAAAAATAGGGTTTACCAAAATGAAATGAATCAAGATGATAAACCACTAGAATTTTCCACACTAAACACTACAATTCATGCAATTATGAGGGCTAAACATGATGCAAATGATAATAAAAAAATTGACCCTAATTGTTATAGCAACTATGAGGGGAGTTTTTAGAGCTTAAAATGGTGAGTACCTTGCTGCAAGAAGCCTATTTTTAGGGCACAAAGGACTCATTCGCCTTTAGTGGCGAATGGGTCCCTATTAGGGTTTTTGAAACTGAGATATGGGTTATTTTCCTTGATGTCTACACTCTCACATTCCCGATTGTCATCTCCTAAAAACCTGTAACAAATTTGGTAGCTTCAATTCTTTGTTCTTGCACTATGAAGGTCAACTTTGCAGCTTGACAACTTTGACAATTTTTCTCTAAACTTCTTCTCCACTTGATCTTCAACCTACAAATCTACAAACACACACTCAAGGGAAGAAAAACTTGTTGATTGTTAGTGAATAAGGGTTTTCCTAAGTCAAACTCCTTGTAGGTAATTAAACTAAATGATGAAATAATGAAATTGAAGCATGAACATGAAATGATGCAATGTTGATACCTTGGAAGTTGTCCTGGAAGATAAATCTATAATCTAACATGTAGTGGCCATGAAGAATGTCGATCTTGATCTCAAATAAGATGTAAACAATGCTTGCAAGTAGATATTCAATGCTACATTCACTATCTTAGGTCAACAACATGCATGAATGCACTAAACCCTTGACATGATGAAATGATCTTGAATTGTTGCAATAAACTCTTGATAATCTGCCTTGAAATTCCTTTGAAATTCTCTTGTAAAATCTACAATGCTCTTGTGAATGTACTCTTGAGTGCTCATGAAAATCTAGGATGAAACTATGTGAATTAACTCCTTATTTATACCAAATCAAGAGATTAACCCCGAAATTCAAATAATTCAAGTTGACACTAGATCTGGAAATAAACATTAGTAAAATACCGCCATAATGAAATTCAAAAAGGGGGTCCTCATTAAGGGAGGACCCATTTGCCACCTAGGGTGAATGGGTCTTGGCACTGTTTTCCAGGACCTTGCCTTTGGGGAATGAAAGTACATCAAAAACCTATGTAGAATCTGCAAATAAAGGGGGGTCCTATAGAGGAAGGAGGTGGCGAATGGGTCCTAGCACCAATTTCTAGGACCTCAAATTTTTCCAATTAAATGTTATGTAATTTGAATTATGGGTGTCGGGATAGATCTTTGGGAGGTGTCACAAATAAGGCTTAAATTTGAATTAAAGGGGTTAATTAACTCTAATTAACCACAATTAATTAAGAGGACCCTAGATAAGTGTGAAAGTGTGTTACAACACTTTAAAACACCATAAATAGGGTACAAATTAAGTATATTTTATTAAAAAGGGGCCCAAGATTAAATGTGAATGTGTACAACACATTACAACATTAAACCTAGGCAAAATTAGGTTAATTCAATGACAATTATTCCCAAATCAAGTAAGGAAAAAGGATACTTTTTTCGTTACTACAAGGTCTACAAATTATGAACCATTTATTCTCAACACTTGACTCCTTTCTTTTTAGTGTATAAACAACTAGGGATGTCTTCTCACCCAAATCCTCAATAATGATGGTTCTATCTACTTTACATTATTTGGTAGATGAATTTTCTTTTAGAGGGTTGATATAGATAGATAAAAAATACATTTTTTATCATTTAAATTAGTTATATTGTACCTTAAATTATTTGAAAAGTGTAGTAATGCCTCATTGGTAGATTGAATTAGTTTTAGGTAGTTGGCAACAAATATAATTCTTTGGAAATCATTGGTAAGTTTATATACTTATCTTGTTTGGGAATATGGATCGTGTTGTTGGAAATTATTCCCTATCCCATTTTTTTTATGGGCATATTAATGAATAAAAGAAACAAACTATTATATATTTTGAATTAACATGTTATTCTCATGTGAATCAATTGTGTATGTATACACCAATTTATTGCCTATGTAGGTAAAACTTGAATATTTGGGGGCCAAATGATGGAGCAGAGAATGGGCGTGTGGGTGGATGCTATAGACATATATCTGCCACTTTAGGAAACAAAGATCTTTTCCCATGAAAAATGGAATAGATGGAGAAAATAAAGGAATGTAGAGGCAAACCAATGTGACGAGCATTCTAGAGGGCACATAGAAATCCCCATTCGTCAAAGAATGAACCTAAGTGGGCGGAAATTAGAAAACATGTATGGCATGTGGAAGGATAATAGGAAAAATTACATAGGAACACAATTCGCCAATTGGTGATAAGAAAACCACGATGGATAGGGGAGAAGGGAACCAACAAGAATAGATCTTTAAAGTAATGGGAGGCCTAGAGTGACTGTCTCATATAATAGGTATGGTTGGCATGGAAAAAAGGAAGGAGAAAACTTAAAAAAGTGGAAGAATAGAGTTACGTTGGGGAGGAAAAGTTGGGAAAAGAGGGATCAAAATGACCCACAAAAGAAAGGAGAGTAGCATTAGTATGAGGACCCTAGTGAGTAGATCCCTCCCTTTGCAATAAGAAAAAAATGCAATCTGCCTAAATCAAAAGGAAAGAGAGGAGCAAAACTGGTGAAACAATGAGAAGTAATAGAAGGCCTAGTAAAATTGGGGAAAGAAGGGATGGTGTGATAGATCCACAATCCTAGGTATGGGAGATTGTAATGAAGGAAATAAGATGAATAGAAAAGCCATGGTTATACTACCAAAATCTCTCTAGAAAACAAAGAACTTCTTGAAAGAATGCAACGTTTTTTCAAAATGGTGTGGTAGAGGATGCACAAGAAGAAAGCTCCAACATTAGTGGATGAACACATGTGGGGAAGAGGTAAGCATTAAATTTCTACCTCGTAATTTTATTTTATTGGAATTCTCAACAAAGAAACTAAATAAATCAATCATGGAAGAAAGAATCTTGATGATCAACAATGTTGGATTTTACCTCAAAGATTGGGAACCAAAATTTGATTCAATAAAACATGAAATAGAGAAAATAAATATTTAGATAAATCTTTACAATCTTCCAATGGAATATTGGAGGAAGGAGGTCTTAGAACTTATTGGGGAAGAACTATGATCATTTATTTGCATAGGCAAAAACCTACTTCAAGGGAAGCAAAAAACTCAGGCAAGGATCTGTGTGGAGATAAATCCTAAAGGAGCCCAATGGGATGAATTAGAGATCATCTCAAAGGAAGGGAGGTGGTTGCAAAAAGTGGAATTAGATGTTTCTCCAAAACCATTGGGGTTCTCAAAATTAGCTAGGGCCACTATCGAGCTAGCCAAATGATGTGAAGCAAGAATATGAGATGGGGGGAGCTTGGGGATGGGAGTCTTAGAGCCTATAGGAAATCCCATAGAGGAATCAAATGAACACCAAGAAGGGTCCATATAGAACAAGTGTTCCTTAAGCAGCTAGAAGTAGAGGAAGGGAAAAAGATAGCTAAGGAAGGCTAAAACCCCCCTGAAGGTGATGAAATTTCTGATTTGTTAAAACCCCTAGAGGAAGGGGAAGTAATGCAAGAAATGTGTGAGGAAGATTCCATTTTAGAAGTTGGATATGAATTTCTTGGGCTCATAGAGGCTCTAAGAAGGGAAACAAAAAAGAAAAATCTAGACGATGTGGTCAACAAGGACTTGCTTGATTTCAACTCAAAGGTAGGAAAAATGTTGGAGGAAGTTGAATTTTGGGAAGAAGAGGGAAACACCATCCTAGATGAGCTAATAAAGGTAGAAAATTTTAAAAGAAACCCCTAGAAATCATGGAAGTTAGGCAATAAACAAAAGGATCTATAAAATAAATCCCCATACTATGGAGAAGGGAAGACGGGTAGGTCAAAATCGCTAGAATGCTAAGGTCTAGGAAGGGTATTCCCCTTCTCGGGGAGCAATGAGGATCCTATCCTAAAATGTTAGGGGCTTATACACCCCTAACAAAAAGTAACTAGTAACGCATTGCATAGAGATGATGATGACATATAACTTCTTGATTCATGAGTCTAAGATGAATATCCTAGATGTTGAAATATTTACAAGTAAATACAAGGTATGGAACACTAAAATAGTCGAGTCTGAAGGTGCCTTTGGAGGTCTGATCACACTTTGGAGACCTCAGTAAGTTTAAGTAGAAAGGTTGGAAGAAGATGAGCACTGGCTAGTGTATAAGGTAAGGAGCTTATCTTCAAATCTATTATATACCATGATTAATATTTACGACCCATCTTCTTGCATTAAAAAAAGAGACTTAGGGTGAAATTAAGAACTTTTTTGCATTAGCCTCAACTAAAACATTCATTTTGGGAGGGGACTTCAATGCCATCCTACATAGTCATGATAAAAGTGGGGTAGTGCAAACAAAGTATCAGTCACAAATATATTTTGAGGGTTTTGTGGGGGAAAACTAGTTGTTGTAAATTCAAATGTCTAATGGAAATTACACTTGGACAAATAAGAGACTAGGTTTTAGCAATATCGTAGAAAAATTGGATAGGTTTTTTCTCAAGGGAGATTTGGTCTCATTTCCCTTTTCCCTGGAAGGAAACATTGTCCCATAGTCTAGATTGGATCATTATATGATCCAACTCAACATTCTAGGGACAAAAGGCCTCTTATATATCCTTACAAGTTCGACAACATGTGGATGAAAGACCATAATTTCTTTAAGGTGGTAAAACAATTTTGGGAAGAAGTGAATCCAAATGAAACAAGATGTTTGGTGTAGCAACAAAACTAAAATTTATCAAAAAAAAACTAAAATAATGGAACAAAAATTAGTTTAAAAATATATTCGAAACAAAAACAAAATTGGAAGAAGAATTACAGGCTTTTAATGATGAATTTATATTAAAGGGAATGGATAGAGAGAAGTTTTTGAAAGAAAAGGAACTATTAAGGGATTATGAGGAGGTGCAAGACAAAGAAGAGATCTATTGGAGACAAAAATCTAGGAAAAAATGGATGAAGGAGGGTGATAAAAATTCTAAATACTTTCATAATGTAACAAAAGTTCACAGGGATATCAACTGAATCACAAAAATCAAGAAGGTTGATGGTGATATTCTAGAAAATCTTGAGGATATTTCCAAGGAAATAGTGGCATAATTTAAAAAAAAAAATAATTAGGAACAACTGATTTGGAATCTCAAAAATAGCTTATATAGGGCATACCTCGGCTAGTAATAGAAGTACAAAATAAAATGTTGATGGAAAGCTTCATGGAAGAGGAGATTAAATCAGCAGTAAACCAACTCCATTTGGAAAAAGCTCCATGTTCGGATGGATTTCCAACAAGTTTCTTCCCAAAATGTTGGGACTTAGTGGGAAAGGAAGTGACTGAAGCTATTGAAGATTCTAAGAAATCAGGCAAGGTGCTAAGATAAATAAATAACACATTTATCTCTCTCATCCCTAAGAAAGAAAATCTTGTGTCATTGGATGAGTTTCAACCCAAATAATTATATAACACTTTATACAAAATAACGGCAAAGGCATCAACAAACTGTTTAAAACTAATTCTCCCATATTTAATCTCAAATGAACAAACAAGATTCATGTTGGGAAAATTGATCTTCGTAGGTGTGATAATAGCTCAAGAAGTGATCCACTCCATCTAAAGAAATAATTAATAATTTATGCTAATAAAATTGGATATAAAAAAGACATATGATTGAGTAGACTAAAGGTTTCTTTAAGTAATGGAGGCCTTTGGGTCCAACACACATTGGGTGAATTATATGTTTAACTGCATTGCAAGCCCCAGATTTGCAATCCTCATAAATGGAACACTTGAAGGATACTTTTAGGCCTCTATAGGAATCAAGCAAGGTGATCCACTTTGACCCTTTCTATTATAATTATGGTAGAAGCACTAGGAATAGTGATTTCCTTAGCATAAACAAGTGATAGTTTGGAAGGAATTAAGGTCACAAGCAATGTGCTGCTGTAACTCACCAACAATTCATAGATGATACCATAATTTTTGGTGTAGCAAAAATAAGGGAGGAACAATAATTGAAGGAAATTCTAGATCTATACACTGCAACTTCAAGGAAAGAGGTAAGAGAAGCTACATTTGAAGTATTATTTTTTCATACAAACCATAGGAAAGAACAAGAGATAATCAAATCCCTTAAGTTCAACAAAGGACAACTACCCAACACATATTTAGGTCTTCCTCTAGTAAAGGACCTGAGAAATGGAAAACTTTGGGATTCCCTCAAAGCCAAAGTCAACAATCGACTAACATCATGGAGAGGGAAGTGGTTATCACGGGTCGGGAGAATCATCATATTGAAGGCTGTCATATCTACAATTCCCATCTATCTATTGTCATGCCTTTCTCTCACAATAGGAACATGATAAAATTTAAACCAAATAATGATGATTTTTTTTGGAAAGGATCCTTGGATCAAAATAAAATTGTGCTCATTGTATGGGACACGATATGCAAATCAAAAGCTAAAGGGGGGATGGGGTTGAGAGATCTATTGGAACACGTTTACATCATTGTGCCAAAAGATCTACCTATTAATGCTTGATACAAATGCTAGAGATAAATGGATCCACAGGAGGCTGTTAGTCCATGTCACGAATATGAAGGGAGATGTTGGTGATTATTCCAACAATCCTCCCTCAGCATCACTTGAGGGGATTTGAACCTGCAACCATGGCTTTGATACCATTTGTTGGAGCATGTTTTCCATTGCACCAAAAGATCAACTTGTTGATGCTCGATACAAACACTAGAGATAAATGGATCCATAGGAGGTGGTTAGTCCATGTCACGAATCTAAAGGGAGATGATGGCGATTAGTCCAACAAGATCTCCTAAAGAAAAATAAAGCCTTAGATGCAAAGTTAGTTTGGAGAATATATATGAACAACAAACCAAAGTGTAACATGCCCAACTAGATATTCCTCAATTAAATTAAAAATTGACATTATGAATATAAAATTTATGACATAAATCCCATAGCTATTTACATTTAGCAATTTCATGTCTATAAATAAAAAAAATAAAATTGAATATATATTCATTTCCAAATGTCAATAGTCAATTTACAAGTTTGACTTGGCACTCAATGCCTCATAGTCAATACAACAAATACATCAATTACATCCATTACAACAGTCTAATCAATTACATCAATGATACAATTACATATATGGAATTTTGATATGGTTCCTTTATGAAAACTCATCTCCACTAGTGGACGAGAACATGGTTGAGGCGCTTTTCCATCCAACCACAAAGCAATGCTTCTGCAAAATTCTTTAGTCAGTCGAAGAATACTCGACCCTGCATGGAACACTTAGCAAGAGATATAGTTTGCAAGGTGGAATCTGTAGTGCCCCTTCATATTAGTCTTTTGGGCACTTGTGTATGTGATTCGCGATTTGTTGTTTGTTGTGTAATGGTTTTGTTAAATGAGATAATTAAATTAAAATTGAAATACCAAGTAATTTATGAAAATTTGGGGATTAAGCAATAGTTCAATAAATAAGTACAAGTTGTAAGTTGGAAATATGAAATTATTGGGCTAAGATAGTGGAGTCTATTTTAGGAGTAGCTGTCTTGGATTTGGCGGTTCTAAGTAAGATCTAAAAATAATATATTGCATGGTGAGTTGAGTGAGGGTGTGCTCCTTAATTCTTTTTGAAATGGTTGCTATGCATGGGGGAATGACTTTAATTTCATACCAATTATAATTGGTTGCATGGTTGGTTGCATACGGTGAATTAGGAATGAATGGTGGAAAACGGTAATGGAGTAACTTGGTTGTCATGTATAGAGAACTGCTGGAGCATAATATGGGGGTGGTAGTTATTATCTCCGCCAGGGGTAGTTTTCAGAAAGGTTACTCATCCATGAAGGGTTCCAATTCAAGCAGATCATTAACTCCGGGAATAATCATTGGGTGTGTAATAGTTGTTTTAGGCATAATTTTTGGGGAGAGAAGTTGCTTGGTTACAAAGCACCTGGGGAGGGGTATTTTTTAGAATACCAAGTAACATTAATCTGCATCACATTGAGGAAAAAGAATGGAGATCATTTCCTATGTGGCCGCTGCCCCAACCTTCCTTTGGGTCTTGATTTCGATTCACAGATATAGATAAAGATCAAGTTGTGATCAGGGGAGGCGAGGGTGTCGTGGTTGTAGATGTAGAAGTATTGGAAGCCAAAGCTACAATCTGTGATGATGATTATTGATGAGACTACAAGAGAGTCACTCCAGAGACCCATATGATTATTTGCATCTATAATAAAAGTCTAGATTACACTCCCCGTTCCAATGATCTTATCAGCCAGTTTGGTGTTCTGTCTATTTGGTTTAAGGAGGATATATCGTGCATAAGGAATCAATTATATAGTTGTCATCTAAATTCAATGTTGGAGGGAGCTCATGCCCATGCTTGCCGCTAGAAAAGTTTTCTGAGAAAGCAATCAAAAATAGATAGAAAGGAGGAGAAGATCCTATACGTTGCCTCGAGGAGCAAAAGAGAGAAGAAGTTCAGGCCACAGGTCAGGTTTCTTAGGGTCATTATGTAGGTATTTGACCATCTCCCCTTGATTGTCTTTTCCATCACTGTGTATGCATTTCTTTAAAGCATTTCCATTACAATGTATTAATATTTTATTAATGCTATTCCCAATATTAGAAGAATAGTGGTAAGAACAAAAGATAGAGCATAACTTCAAGGTTGTATTCCTCTATCACCCTCTGCTGGTAGAAAGCTTTCCACCCATAAACCACCATAATATCTTTCCATAAGATAATATCTTGAGGTAATCCATCAATAAATTCTTGTGCTTTGACCCTGCTAACACTATTGCATGTATGGTTACCAACGCATAACATTACAGTGCAAGCTATGTAACTTTCTCATTTGCTCTGGTAGTAACAACAAAAATCACCTTTAGAAATTCATCTCTATTTAAAATTATTGAATAGGATTGAAAATCTCTTGTGCATATCTCACATCCATGATGCCCTAGTCTCATGTCAATTTCTCACTAGACTTCATTGTGTTGTTTTTCCTTAAATACTGTCTTAGAGTTTCTATTCCATAGTCATCAATTTTATTTCAAGAAAGTTCTTCAGGGCAGTCATTTGATATTGTATGATAATACATGATAGCTTCAGTATAAATTGATTTAGTGATTTGTAACTGCCAGGTGATATTTAATATATATGCTTATCTATATAGTATTTAAATGGGTATTGTATTATAATCTGATGGATTAATTTGTAAACACTATATCTGATTTAAAGTCTTTTAAGCTCTTTACATTTCATTGTCCATGTCATTTATTTAACACTATATATACTATTTCTATGCACAACTTTTAATCGATTGTATCTGGATTGCAATAACGATTACTGCTATGTACAACCTCCACCCACAAAACCGTGTGATTGCATGCACTTAGAGCTATTCTTACAATGTTAGGATGCACTTAAGAGTGCTTAATTAATTCAAGATTGGAAAGCTCCCAACAAAACCCTATCCAACTGCATCATCTGACAAAATTCCCTACCATTATGCTTGGGTGTGCGACCATAGGTTGTCCCAAATTTTTTGTTTCACATAGGCTTGCATTCCTGCTCATCCAATACTTTTCTTGCTTGTTTATTTTCCAAGATCAGGGTTGCCACGAAATAGAAGGTTTACTTGTTCTCTTCTTTATTTGTATTACCAAGTAAATTGCTGAGATCGTTCTGTTTTGATAAGGAGGCCTGTGCAAACGTTTTAGAGTAGAACATATGTCACAACATTGTTAGGTTCCAACAGGAAATAAATGTTGTGTTGCTGGAAATACTCAACCGATATTCATATATGATCCTTAGGCACCACTGGTTTAGGGTGTCCCCAAGATAGCCAGCACGGGCATGGAGGTCAACCGCGCACACCTAATGATCAACTATAAGGATTTTGTCCATGTCTTAATAACTTCATTACTTAATGTGAGACGTTTCATCGATGTAGGTTGTATTTTGTTTTATTTCAGTCAACACCGAGCTTCACCATGGATTAAACGTCTTGATTTCATTATTAGCTCATTTCTCATATCTGATTGTGCATGTTCCTCTCATCAAAGGGTGTCTTTTACAATGTTTTTCCATCTGAAAACAGTAGCAATATACTCTTAAGTTCTTGAGTCTTAAATCATCCCAACCTGGCCTCATGTGGATTTTTGACATCACCAATACTCTCCACAAAAGTAACGTATCTGCTCAAATGAAAGAAATGGTTCACATATCTCAAAATAATTTTTCTTATGACAAACTTGGAGAAGATTATGATTACTTCTGAGCCAGCTAGTAATATTTTTTAAAAAGGTTTTAAGTCGTGACTTTTGGTATTGACATATAGAGTGAAAATTTATTAGAGGGGTATTTATATCAACGTAGGGAATTAGTTCTTTGTTTGAGGAAATTTAATATGTCTTCTTAATTGAGTCCAGTACCACTATATAGGAATTAAGACTTGTGATTTAATGGGTTTGTTTTACCTTTATATATATACATATAAGGTTCTTTGATAGGAATTCATAAGATATGTTTTATGATTATTTGATTGTATAGTTCTATAATATTAGAAGAGGTTATTCAAATGATAAAAAAATAAGGAATATCAAATATTAGGAAGGATGAAGTATCATGTATTCGAATAACTATAGAAATTAGGTTAAGTGAAAATAAAAATAAAAATTGGAGGAGCTTGTTTTAATTGGTGATTATTTCACTTTTTTATCGAACTAGTTGCTATCTGGATACTTTACTAAACAGATGTTATGAGCTCACGATATCGTGCAATTTGTGGAATTGTAATAGTAAAGAAAGTTGACACATTTGCATTTGGATTAAAAATGGTTCTTGGAGATCTTGCTATAGTTGTTATTTCTTGATGGGGAAACCTTCTGTTAGCATTTTGTGAGTCTTCCAGAGGTTAGAGGGGATATGGTTTTTAACTTGCAAGGGTTGGTATGGGGGCCGGTGACCTAGGAGGATTCACCTTGGGTAACCCATATCGAGCTTGAAGTATTTATTTGAGTTTTATGTTGTTTCACCTTGAAGTGGGTGGTTTTATGATTTTGTTATTTTGATGAAGGTTGATCTTGCACTTGGATTGTTTTCATGCGGCTTTGAGCCTTGCACTTGAATGTGGTTTTCGTTACTTTGAAGTTCTATTGTGAGATGGTGCATGCCTCACTTGGCATAGTTATTTTATTGGATTAGGTTTCTTGTGCAAATTGGCTTTCCTTTTGTGTTTTTGAGATATGTTGTTAGTAGGGGAGTGGCTCTTCATGGGGGATAGCACACAAAGTGGTGCCTGGGTAACTCATGTGGAGTTAGTTTAATCATTGAAAACTAAATCAATACATTAGGTAGTCTAAAACATTTAACTAGATAAATTATGCCTCACTCATGGACTCAAGGGCTAGTTCAGACTTGGGGATGAGTCGAGAAGGCCTGGAATGGCAAGATCATTATCTTGTCTTTATGAAAGATAATTGATTCTGCATTGGATTGCATGTGGGGCCAGGTTTCGTAAGAGGTCACCAGGGTAACCCAAGTTGGGGGCCAGGGCCTAGGAAGATTTGCTAGGGTAACCCATGCAACATTGCGATGACACTCCACCCTTTAACAACCATGTATGCTTTGTTTCCCTCTAAGTTATTCTTGGGCCTCTGGAAGCAGATGTCGACATCTGTATGTTGATGCTTTATTGGTTATTTCTTATGTTGGTTACATCTTGTGTTGGTTATATTTTGTACTGGAGGTTACCTTATGTTATTGTGGTTTCTATTGTGGAGTCTTGTATCCTTGTTTCATTTGATGGCTTTCATTGAGGGTCCTTCTTGTCATCTCCTAGCATGGGGGGTGGGCCTTCAGGTCCACGTGGTCGGGTGGAACGTGCTATGCACCCCATTGGGTCCCCAGGCGTTGATCAAGAAGTGCATAATTGTACCTTTGCAGTGACTCCTGAGTTGTACCAGAGTTGGATTCGACCTTGCAAATTTGTATTCATATATTTCAGATGTATTATTCCATGTTTTTGTACTCTTCCCATTCATGATGAGAAGCAACATTGTAATATTGTAATCCTTGTGAAATGTAATTTCAAGTTTTAATGTATTGTCCATTTTCATGTGATGTAATGATGTTGATACAAAAAGTAATGCAGTCACGTAACCTCAATGGATTTGTTATATGCAGTACATGTATAGTTTCATTTCAAATGATTTATGTTATATTATGTTACATGTTAGTTATTTAAAAAATTGTGTCATAATTGTGAGATATCTTAGTTTCCTTTGGGTTTTCCCGGCGGGGCGTTACAAAATCTATGTGTGCCTAACTACATACATTTCTATCTATTGCTAGAAGATGCAAGTTCCATGTTAGGTAAATAATAAAATACAACAAAGAGAGGATAAATAATAGCAGTCTGTTTTGTAAATAAAAATGACTGCAAATTTTGGCCAAGCTGATGCCGCATAAAATGCAACTCAGGTTAGATTTGAAAAAGCAAATCTACACTCTTTGGCACCTATTCCTGGAAGAAAAGCTCATCATATCAAAGGGTTATCCCTCCCTTTTAGACCATCCATTAGCATCATACTCTAGTGTACTACAGTCTACCATTGAATTCTTGTATCATTCCATTTCAATATTATCAACAAATATTCCATTTAAATCCAATATAGCCATTCATCTATTCATCATACATCTATCTTCTATTAAGACTCGTATTACAATTCAACACTGTTCCATTTCTATAGTTCTTTCCTTTGCAAACAAATTTTAACAATCTTAATCAATGAGTAATTCAAGATGAATAAGAAGGTATACCGCTTGTATGTGCACATGCATAAACGAAACATTTATGCATGTACACATGTATGCCTAGAAATGAATATAGTTGGAATATGCGTATACATTTTGAATAATAAAAGAAAATCTTCCTTACATACAGGTTTTCATATTCAGAAAAGAAAAAATCAACTTCATTCAAATGCTCCATTTAATCTTTCTATAACATCTAGTATCGGTTCATATACAAATGAAACATTTGTTCCACAGTCACTTGTCTTTCATAAGGACTATGAACAACTCAAAATGAACATAGTTGATTTACATTATCCATAGAAATAAATACTAGAGAAATAACATATTAAACAGAATAAATGTACCCTTCAGTCTGATACAATTTAGATTCTATATTTGTTCTATTTTTGGCCAATATGTCCATTTGTTGTTCAGTTTAGATTCACCACCTTAATATTTATTTCTAAAGAAATATCTGAACATTATAAAAAATGGATGCTCTATTCCATCAAAAGTGATAATCCACATAAGGGTGCCAATAAGCATGTTATCATGAAATGATAATATGATATCGGTTATCTTAAAGACCTTTCTTTTAACCTAATATCTATTGTGCCATAGTTTGACCCACATACAATGAAGAACCCTTTAAATACATATATAAAAGAAACAGAGTATAGTCCTTCGACTTTGATTTTAAACACTGGAAAAAAATTGACAATGATCATGTATATATATATTTACATGCATATAGCATTCGTATGATGATTCAAATGATTAAAAAATAATCATGACCTAAGATGGCCAGGTGTTGGTAACACAAAATAATATCAACATTACTATCATGCATCAAACATTAGCAACGTTCAGTTGAGGGTATCCATTGAACGATAACATTGTTCGTAATCACCTTTCTCTTATAGAGTATGGTGAAGTTTATAAATTAAAAGAAAGGATGTGAACATTGTTTGGCCCACGTGTTTAGCAAGGTTCACTGATAGATAAAGTATCAAAGTGATATAAATCACTCGGCTAGACGCTCTCAGAGCGTTGTTAATACAATATAAGTCGAACACCAAACTGTGTTGCTTCAAATAATGAAATAACAAGACAATGTTTTACTGATGAATGAACACAATTATATGGGTTGGGTCGAACAACCTCGACTGTAATGAAATATATAGCATGCAGGTGAGTACCCATCACAAGTATATAACTCAATAACTATGCATGTTGGGTATATCAAATAACAAGCCCATCATGGTGGCTCGACCCCAAATGGAGCTATCATAGATCGACATGGGTTGATAATCAGGGGCAGAAATATGATTTCAAAACCATGAAAGTGCATGAAATGAAACAAGAGATACATGATATTTCCAGAATAGCACATAAGAATTAATACCATTCAACTCAAGGAGAAACACTCTTGAAAATAGGTTCGAATTACCTCTCCTTGTGTGTTTGTTGGTGATTTTTCCTTCGATGGGATTAGCAAAAAATCTCAGACCTTCATTTTCCTCCTTCTCTGTTGAGATTTTTCCTTGATCCCCTCTTTCTTTTGCTAGATTGTCTCTTCAATTCCCTTCTGACCACAAATATCTCCTTGTTATCTTCACAGATAGTGGTCTTAATTTCTCTGTTTCCATATCTTTTACTTGGCTTCCCACTTCCCCTCTTATTTTTGAACATTGACTATTACAACCCAACATGAGAGGGGTTAGCCCCTATCCCATTCATTATGGGAGTTATGAATTTAGGCACAAATTCCTTATTAAGCCCATGGTAATACTTTATATATATATATATATATATATATATACTTATATATATATGGTTTTCACCCACATATATATACATATATTTATATATGTACATATCTTTATTTATATGCAGGAATTTGTAAGCATTCCTATTATTTTATTTTTCCATTTCCTTATTCAAAAGCCTATTTTTCAAAATTGTCAAAAAGATCGAATAATACATTCATTTTCCATTTGATAATTATATATGATAGAATGCATTTCTAATATCATTTAACATCAAACTTTGAGATAAACAGGGTAAGACAAGGATGCACTAAATTCGTTTCTTTCACAAGATTACTTATTTCACCAAATTATGATTCTACACAATGTAAAATGATACTTATCAATTACAAGAAAATACATATGTCATGCTCTATTGTGGTGTGTGAGATTCCATATTCCATTCTTGCTTACCATTGTCATCTCGCTAAGCGTTCCCACCTCAATCAAGTTCTCGTCCTTCAACCTGCTCTTGTGCACACATTCTTAACTTGCCCACTTATCAGTAACCTTTAACTCATAATATTATGGAATAATTATCTTAAATCATAAAATTGTAAGACATTCATTTTTAAATATATCATTGCATTTATCAAATCCATAAATACTAAATAATAATTTCCATTTTTCAATTATTTCAATTAACTCAACATTATAAAATGCAAGCAATGAAATTGAGATATGGCATCCTTCCCCACTAGAAAGAGACATTGTCCCGATGTCTGATCAAACAAAATTTATTTACATGTTCATCAAATCATACTATTTTTAAACCAAAACATCATAACATACTAATCCAAAAATTTTAAGCAACATTATATAGTAAACCATCAATAGTATTTCTAAGAAAGAAAATGAGGGAAGGAGCATTCTATTTCCTCTGCATCCTCCCATGTAGCACTATCCTCTGAATACTGATCTCATTGGACCTTATATTGAACAATGTCTCTATTTCACAACTTGACATTGCATCTATCCAAAATTCTAATGGGCTCCACTAGCACCATTCCTAGATCCTCCACCTGTAAAGAATTCCAATCAAGTATATGAGATGCATCTGGGTGGTACGGTTTAAGCAAAGAAACATGAACCATATAATGGAGTCAAGCTAGAGCAGGTGGTAGAGCAAGTTTATATGCAACTGGGTTGATTAATTCCAACACATCAAATGAGCCCACGTATCTCAGAGCCAACTTGGATGATTTCCCAAAGGTAATAGAGCTCTTATGGGGCTTGACTCTTAAAAATACCTTGTCCCCAACTGCAAATTGTCTAAAGGTTCTATTCCTGTCGACATAGCTCTTTTGTCTATCTGTCACCTCCTTTAGTTTTCTCTTGATAAGTCTCATATGCTCTTCCATGTCTTTTAGCATTTCAGGACCCACTATGATCCTATCTTCCAATCTGTCCCAATTGATGGGAGTACGACACTTTCACCCATACTAAGCCTCAAAAGGTGCCATACCTAAGGATGCATGATGGGAGTTGTTATAAGAAAATTCTACCAGTGGTAGATACTCTTCCCATTTATATTGTTGATCCATGCAGTACATTTGAAGGAGATCTTCTACTACCTGATTCACTCTCTCAGTTTGCTTGTTGGTTTGAGGATGGTAGGTTGAACTAAAGTTTACATTTTGCAAGGCAAGTCACTAGTAACAATGTTTTGTAGCAACCAAGTTATCATACCGTTTCTCATACATATAACATTAGGAATAATGCACAACCAAGAAAAAATCCAACATCCCTCCCATTGCATCAACCATACCTCCCACCTGCACCTAATATCTAGCAATGTAGTGGTAAAGAATATGATCTTGTTGAACAACTTCACAACACTCCTGCTAAGATATCCTTGTGGGATTTGATTCAAGCACCACCTCTTTACTATGGCATGCTCCAAAATTCTTTGAAAAAAGTTGTTATCCCTCCTAGTGCACAACCAAATGATGTGGCAACTTGGATTGAGAATATAAATCAACCTAATTTGGACATTGTCTTTCATCAAACTGCATTGCCTTCTTTAGACATATAAAAAAAATGATGCTTTGATGATAATAGGTAACATTGACAACATTGGCATTAATCGTACTCTTATTGATAATGGTTCGGTACTCAATTTTTGTAGTGTAAACCTTTTGGATAAAATTGGAGTGGACAAGACTAAAATTCAACCAAATTCTTTATCTATCCGTGGTTTTGAGAATGTGGAAAAAAACGCTTGGTGTGATAACATTACCTGTTAAAGCTAGCAGGGTTATGTTTCAAACTCCTATCCATGTCATACCCCATGATCTTTCATATAATCTTCTCTTGGGTAGGCCATGGATTCATGAAATTATTGGAGTCCCCCTCAATGCTTCATTGTCTAATGAAATACACATAAAAACAAGGTCCACACAATCGAATCTGACCTACAACCTGAGAGTTGTTTGCAAACTGAAATAGGAATGACAAATCCTCTTAGAACATCAAAACCAACTACAAAAGTGGAAATGAAACAAGAAGAAGAGAAAGAGAAGTGCTTTTCAATAATCATAAAACTATTGGATGATGATTAGGGTTTGTTAGATTTTACACCTACATTCATGGGATAATACAAGATCACACACAAATTAGTAAAAGAGAAAGAAGCTGCCATAATATCGACACAATATGAGTCATCAAAACCATGTGAGTCCATACCTTTTAGAAAATAAGAAGAAAACAAAAATCATACTTCCACATATGATGAGAGTGATCATGAGAAACCACCTTCTTCAAAATTTAAAAGAAAGCACTTTATGGAAGGGGTTACAAACTTTTGAAACAACTTGGCTATAATGAAAAGGATGTGGTGTTAAAGATCAAGGTATCCATGTCCCTATCAAACCTAGCATGGAAGAAAAAACAAGAGGTCTTAGTTATTGTCCTTTGAAAGAAATGAAAGAATCAAAGAAACCTTTGTTTAATATCAATGTCATCACACAAAACACTCCTAGAACAAATATACATCATGGTCATGATATTCCTTCATCTTCCAACATATGTTTTAATGATGATTGGTGTTCATTAGATTTTACACCCTCCTTTTTGGGAGAGTACAAAATCTCACAATCTAAACCTAAAGAGTCTTGTGCATGTATGACACCTTATAGTAAGCAAGAAACATCTCTTTCATAAAAGCAAGGAATATCTTCTACTATTGATCAAGCAAGTACCTTGTCGAGGCTTCTCCAAGCCCGCCTAGTATCTCTCCCTCCAAAAACATGAAAGAAATTCTACAACAAAAGATCATTTTGTGCATATCATCGAGTGCATGGTCATTCTACTAATGAATGTAAGGCCTTGAGTAATAAAATTCAACATCTTAACGATTGTGGTGCTCTTCCTTGTGTTGATGCACCTACTCCCTCTAATTGACAATGATTTTCATTCTATCATGTTGCTCACCACTATGTGGCATTGATAGCTTTATGTATTATGCTCATTTCCATTCATGGTGGTACAATCTTAAGTGCAACCATATTTTCCATGTCTGCAACATGATAGTTCTTGGAGTGGTTATCCTTGTCTTTATGATTGGGGGCAAGGTAACTAGTTTTGGGAGGTGTGCATTCTTTTCAAGTATCCCATCTTCACCTCTTTCTCCTTAAAATACCAACATAGCAAGTATGTTGACATTTTAAGGGGGGGCATATAATCCCTCGCTCATTGTTTGCATGTTTCCTTCTTAGTAATGATAATATACATCTCCTACGAAGTGTGAGTTTTACATTGGCATTATCTCATTTTGGCATGGACATATTGATATTTTTGCTTCACTTTTATTCACAGAGGTTGAACTTAGTGTAGCATTGGCATAACATTGATCATTTTGTGGTAGTGACTTATGGGTACACAATTTTTATGATGGATTTACCCATTGCCACCCCTTGTTATGAGTTCACAATTTTTAGACCTAGTGTGTGTTTCTCATTCTGCCTTTGGGGCTCACCTAGTGTATGTTGAACACCCAGAATACTGAGAGGGGTTGAATTAGTATTCTATTAAACCATTTAATCATAATCCATCCAATAATCAAAACATATCTAACAACAACTATGAATGAAAGTATGAAAGGAATCTCAAGATCACATAACACATGAACACCAAGATTTTTACGTGGAAAACCCAAAAAAGGAAAAACCACGGTGAGGATTAGCTCACAATATATTATAACTGGTTATAAGATATTGCAGGGGCTCACTGATAGGACACATTGTCCTTTTAAGGCTCAGAACCAGAAATAGATACAAAACAAAAATGGCTATACAACCAAAATGTGAATTGATACAAAGTGCACCTTCCTTGTGTTGAACTCAGTTCCCTTGAAGCTCTGAATACAAAATACTGCTTTGCTTAGCAATCACTCAATAATTCACAACAATTCTACACTCATTTGGGTCACACATAAAAATTTGCAAGTTTGCACAATATCATATCTTTCGCACATGGCATTACATGTCATCTCATATCATATCATCTTAAAACTCAAAAATGCCCTACATATATACCCTATTACATCCACATAAATCAATTAGGTTGGCCTAATGATGTAGCCCTATTTTAATTCAAAATCACCTTGTTGGATTCATACTTGATTCAAATACTTCTTCGCGCTCAAATCAACTGTGCAACACTTAGTTTAGGTTAGCATGGACCTAAGATAGATCCCCTTAATATTCACAATACATAATTAATCTCCTCAACACATATCAAGTATTAGGTCAGCCACGAATTAGACCTAATCACAAAATAAACCAACTGATCATACACCAACGATCCATCTAAACATATAAACATGTGAAATCTAGAATATATAGTGTACTGACATCTATAACCCATCTCCCAAAATTGTAAAGACTGATTCTAAACACCGGAGGAATGTAGACTAGATTACTCATACCCATTTACACTGTGTAAAGTCAAAATTGTATGCCAAACTTCTGTTACTTGTAACTTTCAACCTGTTTATCCAAAATTGCTAAAAAAATGAACATAGGTGCATTTAGTAGTCCTAAATAACATATAGTAACTTGATAAGTTGAACTTATTACATGAGCAATTCTGGACCAAATTACCAGATCAAAATATCACCAAAGTTATTTACCAGATTAGAAAAACTATCAAAAATTAATGTTGGCATCAATAACAACACATTGAAGGGTTCCTTCTTCATTATTTCAACAATCTCCCCCTTTGTCATTGATGGCAAAATGTGCCAAAAAATGAATCTCCAAAATTTAAAAAATTTGAACATCATCTTCCCCTTTAAACATTATCTCCTCCTATACCTTCACTAAAAATTTTACCCAATTCTTCTCAATTCTTCTCCCCCATTGACATCAAGGACAAAGGGTGTGCCGAAAACACACATGTAAGATATAAAACAACTAAAATACAACTAAAATGTATTGACTCCCCCTTGGGGAGTTATCCCAAAGGTTTTGATCTGATCATATGTACAAGGATAAACTGAAAGTAATAGAAGCATTGAAATAATATGCAAGGTGAAATATGTTCACCTGAAGGAGGAGGCACCTTCAAGCTCCTAAAGGATTGCTTGCCACATAGATTTTCCTTCATTCTAGATCTTCTTGGCTACGGCAAGAGATTTGTACATTGACTCCATTTCTACTAATCTCTCCTCTCCTTCTTTTGGAGTACTTGGATATGAATTTATCTTCTCAAGCTTTTCTGCATCAGCAAGGGCACTTGACATCAGAACATGCTTGGTCTTCACCAAGTCCCCAAGCTGTCCAAATCTCCTTATTATGTCTTCTTTTTTCCATTGTAGAGTAAAGAATTTACTTTGTAGATCTGTAATGGTGGTCCAAGAGATGTAATCTCTATCTTGTGCAGGGTCAAAAGTACCGAAGGCATTAGATATTTGTGACTCTATTGAGTCCATAAATCCTTAATGCCTTGAGTGGCATCCGACCACCTCATGCAATATAAAAAAAGGTTCTAGCCTCATCTTCACACTCCTTCACTTCCTTTAGACATTCCTTTACTTTTCCATGTGCAGATGCATATTTTTCTTGCAATTTAAGTAATCTCTTCTCTGCAAATCTTGATTCCACTTATTTCTCGGTCTGCTCCTTTAGATCGTAGGCATGCTCCTTAAGAGAATAAACTAGAAACTTTAAATTTTCAATAGGTGTCAATGAATTGTCTACTATGGCACTAGGGGTAGCATCTTATAGAGAATTGATTGCATCATTAATCGGCTCAGTCCTCTTCTAATGAGTCTCAATGATCTCATTTCTTCCAGAGGCATGGAAGACATCTTTGAGCTCCAACCTCTGAATAGGTGAGATCTTATTCAGATCTGCACTACCTTGATGTGACAGGAGCTAAATCAACTGGGGAGGGATGACTGGTTGGAACCTCATCTATCTTTTCAAAAGACCCTTAAGTGCATTACCAGAAGACTTTCTGGATGGCTTTGCTATCTCCATGGTTTTTTGAGGCACTTCTTCATTCTTTCCAGTCTCAGCCTCTTCTTTATTCTTCTCTTTCTCTTCTTCCTCTTCTTTGTCTTCTTTGTTGGAGGCATCTTTATCTTCATCCTCCTTCTCATCATATTTTCTATTGCCATCTCCTTTTTCTCCTTTCCCTTCTTCTCCATTTTGATTGTTCTCATTTTCATTTCCTCTCTGCTCATTCTGTTTGTTAACATCATCATCAAAATTCTTTTCTTTTTCCTTTTCTTGCTCTTGTTTTGTATTGTGTTTTTCATTATTTGCACCAATGGCATCTTCAGTATCTTCCAGAGGAGAAAATGTCTTCGAAGGAGCATTTGTATCATCAATCACATTCCCTAAAACATCAAAAGATGGAATTTCTTCTGTAGTATGATCATTTACTTCTAAAACTTCTTTAAAAATAGGAAAATTAGTAATCAAAGGAATATTTTCCTCTGCATTAGTAACCTTATCTTTACCAATCTCATTTTCTTGAGCTATACCAGATGATGAAGTAGCAATCATCCTAAATTTATCTGCTATGTCTTTCACTGTATTCACTATTTCTTGTTTCAAATTTTCTGCACTATCCTTTTTTTCTAGCCATAAGTATTGTAACTCTTTGTTTCACTCTGAATTTTTTAGCATATACCTCAAGCAAGGTAGCCTTGTCATCCTCAGATAAGGAGGATCCAATTTCCTACAAGGCATTAGTTTTAATCTTGTTCCCAACTTTAACAACTTCATTCCTTCTTTTCACCAGGGCCTTCCACACAACACTAGGCACCTTCTTCTTTATGTTATCCATATTTGCATCTAAAATAATCATGTATTGAATGATCACTTCTATTATTTTTTTCTTGTCTTCCTCATCTACTTCATCATACAATTTAGTAGTTCCTTCTAATAGACCATCGTATGCTAACATGTTATTAACCAAAGCCTCTAACTTTATTGGTGACTGAGCTATTATCAGAGGAGTTTTTGTCTTCTTCTTTTTAGGCTTTGAAATTCCTTCCTCTGTTTTCTTCTCCTTTTTCTTCTTGGGCTTTTTATGGATGTGAATAGTGAAATCCTCTTTCTCCTTTTCTATCTCCTCTTCATCAGAGGTGTCTAGGATATTAATCTTGGGCTTCTTGGATTCAGTGCTAGCCTCTTGTGAGGCACCTTCACTACTTGTGGAGACTGCTTCTTCTTTTCCTTTTTAGTTGTTCTTCTTCCTCCAATACAAGTTCAATTTCTTCTTCTACAACAACATTCAAATTCCTCTCTCTAGGTGCTTTTTGTTTCTTCCTCCTTCTAGAGGTATCAGGGGGTGTTATAAGAGGTATATTCTTCCTTTTACAGTTTGGGTGCTGGGTCCAAAGGGTGCAATTACTTCCTCTGATACCAGAGTATTGGGATCCACCTTCTTTCCTTTAGTAGCAGCAAAACCAAAGGATTTTGGCAATGCAGAGGTAGGGGTGGAAGTTGTTCTTCCTAATCTTCATGGTTCAGAGGACTCACCAGTTGCTTTGGCATCCCTTTTTGCAACAATTTCCCTTAACGTGTCTACTTCACCTTTTGAAAGTCCATGTAACACAAAGTATTGATTTACTTATTTTGTTACTCTTTTGTTTCTTGCAAGTGTTGATGTCTTCAAGTGCACTTCAGTTGACTTTTCCTCATATGTGCCATGTCTTGGCAAGGAGGGGTCCTTAGGACTCTTCAGTAATAATTTCACATATCCTTCAACATATTTCTCTGAAACTTCATAACCGAGAGGCTCAATCCATATTTTCCTGGGTTCAACTACTTCTACTATGCATTCATCTGTAGATACAAGGAAAGTGATTTCATTTGCATGCTTCTCCACTAGATTTTGGGGAATCCTTTATCTATCATGCATATTATTTTGAAACACTGCAAAGAATGTAGCCAATGCATTATCTTGAGCCTTGTAATCACCAATATTGTGCATGTAGTCAAAAATTTGATGACCCACTAGTCTGCTTCTATCCTAAATCATGTCTCTTTTTTTGGGTAGCTCCCTAAAAAAGTAGAAAAAAAAACATACAATCAAAGTTCCAAATTTAAATGCATATTTCTTTTCCTTGGATTGTTTTAAATTCTCTAAAATTTGCTACTAGAGAAACTCACATAAATCATAGTCCTTCCCATTCACCACCATATCTTAAGCAATATAAATTGTAGTTGCAAACACTAAATTATCCCTGTTGGTGAAATAAATATTGTGACCTATCATGATTGCAACATACTTCACAATAGGATTAGTGATAGGTTTAGTTGATAATGCTCTTGTATCAAATGTAGAACCAATAAACTATATAACTACTTCATTTTTCACAGATTTTAGTACTAGTATGGGTCCAGTATCACACAAACTAGTTATAGCTTTGATTACTTCCTTTGAAATTAGTCCAAGAATATCTGTCCACATGAACTTGTCATGCATTCTACTCAATTCCATTCTCACATATTTTGCATCCATCTCACTGGTGTAGTTAGGGAACCAATTCCAAACATCCTATTTCTTCTGTACTAGGTTAACATATTCTAGTTTTATCAAGAAATCATCTCTAGTAAGCTCCTTAGTCCATAGATTCTTGATTTTCTAGTGAATGTATTCATCCAATTTGCCATGAATGTAGAACAATAAACATACAATCAAAGTTCCAAATTTAAATGCATATTTATTTTCCTTGGTTTGTTTTAAAATCTCTAAAAGTTGTTGCTGGAGCAACTCACATAAATCATAGTCCTTCCCATTCACCACCATATCATAAGCAACATAAATTGCAGTTGCAGACATTGAATTATCCCTGTTGGTGAAATAAATATTGTGACCTATCATGATTGCAACATACTTTGAATAATAGGATTAGTGATAGTTTTAGTTGATAATGCTCTTCTATCAAATGTAGCACTAGTCAACCCTATAACTACTTCATTCTTCACAGATTTTAGTATCAGTATGGGTCTAGTATCACACAGACCAGTTACAGCTTTGATTACTTCCTTTGAAATTAGTCTAGGCATATCTGTCCACATGAACTTGTCATGCATTCTACTCAATGCCATCCTCATATATTTTGCATCCAGCTCACTGCTGTAGTTAGGGAACCAATTCCAAACATCCAATTTCTTCTATACTAGGTTAACATATTATGGTTTTATCAAGAAATCATCTCTAGTTAGCTCCTTAGTCCATAGATCCTTGATTTTCTAGTGATCATATTCATCCAATTTTCCATGAATGTAAACCCTTGTGTCCTCAATGGGTAAAACCCTAGGAGAAATCTTTGAAAAAGCACCTTCAGGGTCATTTTCAAAGACTTTCCTTGAATATCTTTTAAACTTAGGTCTAGGTCTCTCTGTGATGTTAACTAAGGTCAGTCTAGCCATTATAATCTTCAATTCAACCTCAAATTCTTATAAAATTACTTCTATTTCAAACCCACGAAGCACAAATAGCTATAAATACCTTTAATGCACTCAATAGAATCTAGGGTTTGAACATTCTACACCAAATTGCTTTGAATTGCCTTCAACACTCTTCCAATTCACTCTACTTTTCTCCAAATGCACAAAAGTGATCAAAATCAATTTAGAAACTCACTTTAAGCCTTTATGATTTGCCTTAATTTCACATTAATTGCTTCAAGTTCCCAAAAGCTGGTAAACACTTTACTAATACACTGTAAACCCTAAAATGCTCCACAATTCTTCAAATTTGCACATTTTCTACTAGTTTCTTTTCCAAAAGCTTAAGAATGCCATTTTACACCATATTTCTTGGGGGTTGTTAGATTTCTCTGTTATTGCTCCCCCTAAGCCCATGCCTAGGTTTAATTTCCAAGAGAATTATCTACACCAGAGGGAGGTACAGATGCATTCGATTCATCTTTGTTCTCAATTTCCTCTTTCTTTCTCCAAATCTTCTCCATTTCCTTCTTTACTTCAGTAGGATCAAATTTCTTCACTGGTTCATTCCTCTTTCCTAGATTAGTTTGCCTTCCATTCTTACTTCTGTAAAATCTTGAAATGTGTCCAGGTTTGTTGCAATTGTAGCATACAACATTTTTCTAACCAACCTGACTTCCGTTCATTCTTGATCTGCACTGGTTAGCCTTATGTCCAAATACATTGCATGTATAACAATAACCATTGAAAGATGAATCATTCTACCAATACTAAATCTATTCATCATCTGACTTCTATACTTAGTAGCTTTATGTCCAAACTTCTTGCATGCAAAACATTGTCCAAAAAAGAATCCAACATTTCAATTCATTCTACTTCTACATTCTATAGCCTCATGTCCAAATTTATTGCATGAAAAGAAAATACCATTGAAAGATGGGTACCTTTGAGCATTTGGTTGTCTGATAGGAGGTCTTCTAGCATTGCTTCTTTGATTTCTAAATTGTCTGCCATTGCCTTGAGTCTTATTTTGATTTCCATCCTTGTTAGGAGTCTAATTTTCCTTTGATATTTCTCCTTCTTCAAGTCCCAAACCACCATTATCTTTAGATGGTTTTGGTCCTGCAATTAGTTCATCAAACATTGTAGTACTCATTTTGAATTTTCCCTCATGAGCTCTTGCTTTCTCCAAATCTGATCTGAGGGTTACCACTTCTTGTTCAAGTTTTGTGCATTCATTAGTCTTGCTTTGTATAGTTACATTCAGACAATCCTCAATTCTCTTATTTACTTCAACTTTTAATTTTAGTCCGGTGATATCTTCATTTGCCTTCAATTATTCATTGACTTCTCTATGTCTTTGTCTGAACTTCTTGATTTTTTCTCTCAACTTTTTGATACATTCATTTGCTTCTTCTAGGATTTCCTTTAGACTTTTGTTATCACCTTCAACTCTATCAAGATCTTCAAGAGTAGCTTTAAGTTCTTCTTTATCAAACATGCACTAATATTCTATGTATTCAATTGCAAAAATTTCTTTCGGAGGAATAAGACCCTTTTTATTAGCCATGTGTTCAATCTCCAAGATATTCCTTGAGATGTTAAGCTTCTCAAAAGGAACTAGGCTCTGATACCATTTTTTGAACACCCAGAAAACTAAGAGGGGGGGAGTGAATCAATATTCTATTAAACCATTCAATCATAATACATACAATAATCAAAACATATCTAACTGTAACTATGAATGAAAGCATGAAAGGAATCACAAGATCACATAACACATGAACACTAGGATTTTTACGTGGAAAACCCAGAAAGGGGAAAACCACAGTGAGGATTAGCTCACAATATATTATAACCGGTTATATGATATTATAGGGGTTCACTGCTAGGACACACTATCCTTTTAAGGCTCACAACCAAAAATAGATATAAAGCATAAATGACTATATAGCCAAAATGTGAATTGATACAAAGTGCACCTTCCTTATGCTGAATTCAGATCCCTTGAAGCTTTGAATACAATATACTACTTTTCTTAGCAGTCGCTCAAGAATTCACAATAATTTTGCACTTATTCAGATCACACACATACAAATTCGCAAGTTCAGACAAATATCATATCTTTCGCACAATTGGGTTATGTTTGTGTCTATATAGCCCTCAAGCATGCACTACACAAAAGAATGAAGGAAACAATAGATGAAGCATTCAGGGTCCATAGGGCCAAAATTTTTTCAAGCTTTTGTGTATGGGTGCAAGAAGTTTGCAAGGCTATGATCATCCTTCTCACACATGAAACCCATCCACCAATTCCTCCATCAACTCTGGTGCCAAAGGAGGAGACAACTCAATCCTCTGCACGAAATAGCTTGTGGATTTTAGGTTTTTTTGTGGTAGTAATATGTTAATAGATAATATGAAGTATATGTTTTATGCTTATTCTCATCTCTTGTTCTATGAAGCATTTTGTTTCAGCCTCCTTGCATAGACTATTTGGTTTATGGGCATTTTTTTTTGGGCCTTAGGATGATATTATGTAGTAAAATTTTATGCAGTTACCATGTAATCTCAGAACTTTTATATTATTATTAATATTTCAAGCCTTGTGCCTTTTATCTAAAAAATAATGAAAAAATTATTATTTAATCCTTGTTTACGCCATAATATGGCTATTTATCCAATCGATTAACAATGCAACCCTCATCGTTACCTATCCACAATTTAACCAAAATGATTTTATCATTATCCTTATTGATATTACAAACAATTATTTCTTAGTGATTTTCGTATTATTATTTTCCAAACCTTTAATCATTAATAATATCATTGCCATTTTATTGATGCTTAAGTATTGATAATAATGTTGTTATTTGACCAATAACCCAATACTAGTAAATATCATTATCTATCCAACAATACGGTCATAAGAGCATATTAATGGTAATTCACTAATTAATCCTTAATGATATTACCATTGATAAGTCGACTAATAATCTCAAGAATTACAATAATCTAGGTTAACCCTTAAATTAGTAATGATGATTTTGTTTACTCAAGTTTTAATGTTTGATCTATAATACTTCCATTTAATTAACATCAAATAATAATATATTAGTTTATGGTTCATTTGGATCCTCATGATAAAAGTAATATTATAAATTTTTTGAGAACATGCTATATTGAGACATTAGTCAAAATAAATGTTTTTGATAGATAAAGCAACATAACTGAGGTGTTGGCCCAATTACAAAAAGCCTGGAGGCTGAAACCCAAGACCAATGACCAGTATGTACTTTTAAAGTGTTGTTATTGTGTCAAAACAAATGTTAATATTAAATTAAATCCCAATTAACATTATTGATATTACTTTCTTTTAACGAATGTAATAATATTAACATCCATAATATTATTATGATTAATCAAAATAAATTGGTATCATTATTAAATCTCATATTTACAATATTAACATTATTATCATTTAGACAAATAATAACATTAATATTAAATCTCATATTGACATTATTAATGTTATTTTTCATTGAACCAAAATAATAATAATATTATTAAGTATTAAATTATCATTAATAATAGTAAATAATTTTTTTTTATTATGAATAATAATATTTTGGCATTTAATTTGTCCTATCTAATAATTCTATTTTCTAGATAACAAGTAAATTAAGATAAGAATATTATTGTTTCACCAACACTTAATCATTATTTTAATAAGAATATCACATAAAAATGTGACGATAGGCATACCTATCCTAAATACTTATACATTAACCTACCATCATAAGTTTCTCACAAGGCTTATTACTTTTTTGTATGCATAATCAACACATAATTTCCTTGACTTAACCCTCATAGTAATGTTCATTCATTTATTAATGACATTTGACATCTGAGGCACAAGAATAGCGAGGGCACATCTAAGGCTGAACAAACATCTTTGTGCAGAAGGATGATTTAAGTGGGAGTTGAACCCCCTTATTAGGGCCATAGGACTCCCTTGGGCTTGCAACTCTCTTGCAGGTCGTGACTTGAAGGGGCTCATGCGCCTCCTACAGGCACTGCCCCTGCCTCCTATTATTAGCTCTATATTTTATTGCTAATAAAATTTGTCTTTGAATTTACTTTGTAAATATTTTTATTATTATATTTTATTTTTCATTTTATATTTGTTGGCTCTAATAGTCAACATATTTCCAACTACAATCTGGACTGATTTATCATGGTTTTTTATATAAAAAATGGGCGTATATGATAGCCATCATCTGAATTTTCTCACTTTCAACTCTACATGAATGCACAAACATGAAATTTAGTTTCTTAATTTATACAATATTTATTTAAGGTAAATAATTCTATTGCATACAAAGTTATGATAGTAACCTGTGAACATACAATATCTTTGTGAATGCCAACCTATACCTGCTCAAACATGGACAAACCCAAGAGTATTAGTCATTTAAATAAGAAAAATAAGCATTCCCTATGAGATTCTTAAACATGCTAAGAAGATGAAGACATGATCAAAATAACATGAAATAACAAGTAAATGAACATGAAATCCTAATCTAAGCTACTCAAACCCCATCCCATAGGGGGATTGGTGTCACTTTGATGTGGAAAGTGGACTTTTCCCAATCCCAATTTGATAAGCTCCAAGATCCTGATGAACAATGGTGATTTTGATGCAAAATGATAGTAGATTCAAACTATAATGATATGAAAAGCATGAAGTTGTGGATCAAAGTGGATTTGATAAATTCCAATTGCCCTCAAAGAAAGTGATAGAAATTGGATGATTGATGGATGAAATGAGCATAATGACTTTGCATGAGATGATGGATCCATTTCAAGTAGAAGAGGCCTCTACTTATAGGATTTAAGGGTTGAATCTTAAAGAGTGAAATTGATGAATATGGGACTAAAAGGGGAGAAAATAGAATTGTGACACTTGTCACAAGGCTAACGGATGGAGGTGGAGCACATTTTGGAGAATGTGTAGAGTTAAGGCATATAGGTGGATGTGTAAGAGGATGTAAGAGAATTAAATGAATATGGTTGAAATGTAAGAGAATGTTGTTGAAGGTGTAAGAGGGACAAGATGACATGTAAGTGCAATTAAATGCCTTTGTAAGAGGATTTATGAGTTTGGAAGAAGCATTGAAAACCTTGTAAGAAGTTTAAATGCCTTTGGGAGGGAAAGTCAACAAAAGGGGCTTTAAGGGAATATTCCCTAGAATATGCCATTTTGAGGATAAATAAGGTAATTACTTATTTAAAAGAATTGATTTTCTTGTGCAACTTGGTTAGTTTACTTGTAGGTGAAGGGGTGAGGGGGATGTAAGAGAATTGAAGGCATGTTAGTGAGGATGTAAGATAAGTTAATGCCTTTGTAAGGGGCTTAAATTCCTTTGGAAGAAGCATTGAAAACCTTGTAAGAAGTTTAAATGCCTTTGGGAGGGAAAGTCAACAAAGGGGCTTTAAGGGAACATTCCCTAGAATATGCCTTTGTGAGGATAAATAAGGTAATTACTTATTTAAAAGAATTGATTTTCTTGTGCAACTTGGTTAGTTGACCAAGGGTTGACTTAACCAAGGGTGGGGTTAAAGGCTAGGGAAATGGGTAATGGAGATTAGGGGATAATTAGGTTAATTAATTTAGAATTAATTAATCTAAGTGGGATTAGGGGTAATTAGGTTGATTAATTTAGAATTAATTAATCTAAGTGGGATTAGGGGTAATTAGGTTAATTAATTTAGAATTAAGTAATCTAAGTGGGATTAGGGGTTTTTATGCATTTGTTAAATAATTAGATTTATTTAAACAAATGAGGACATAGGGGTTTTAATTAAATAATTTGATTTATTTAATTAAATTAGATGAATTTTAGTGAATTAATCTAATAAATTGCTTTATTTAATTAATAGTAGAAATTGATGAATTTAACTAAATACTAAGATTTATTTAATTAAATGGTTAGTGTAGAGGTGATTTAGGAGGAAGTGATGTTAATTAATCAGAATTAGATGATTGGACTATTTGAGTGTCTACAATCTTATCCCTTCAACACGACTTTAAATGCAAGTTTATATTTCCGAATGTTGTAGTCAAAGTTAAGCCAAGGTGATAGAATATTTTCATTCACATACCTATATTACTGCAACAATTCGTATCTTAATAAAGGAATACAAATTATTTCATTTTTTTAATACAAACTACTCCTCAACAGAAATAGAAAATGTCATCTTCAATTAGATGGAATATATTTATTCGAAATAGAACAAATGTATAGTTAACCTTCATTTTAAATAAGGAAAATATTTCTAGACAAGTAACTTAAGAATTCATAGCTTCTAGTAAGACCCCACCTTGCATGTTATTATTGCATGTGACTAGTAAAAACCTATTTTTTTAATGTTTTCTAAAACATATGGTAAGAAGTAGTGCGATTATGTTACAATATTCTTGCATTTCATTCTTACATTTTTATTGATGCTACTATGAAGGAGTTAGGACTTATAAATTGTGAATATGAGTTGAAATTGTGAATGAAATTGTTTTACAATCAAATCTTATTTCAGCTATCAGATTAATGTGATATATGATTGTTGCTTATGGTTTCATTGGTAATGTGCAAGAAAGGAAGAGTGTTCATATGAGAAGGGAAGACCATTGAGAACACATCAAAAGACATCTACTTGAGGTCTTTAATTTGAACCCCTTTTTGGGGCTTAAAAATAAATAAAGTTAATAAGTTGGTAAATTAAGGTGGTGAGGGTTGATATTAAAAGGATAATTGATTATGTGTTATGTGGGTGTCAGTGGGGCTAGGGGTTAGAAACCCTTATCCAAGTGTGAAACTAGGATGGATCCTTAAGTGGGTCTTTAAAGAGGGTTGTTGGTCAATTTCTTGGTTGGGATGCAAAAATAAACCCCCTAGGGTCTATACCATAGTGGTAGGGGTCAAGTGGGCATGCAATAGGGCTCCAAGGACATAATTTGACTCCTAAAAAGTCCTCATAATGAGAAGTGACGAATTTTGGGGAGGGGATGGGGTTGAAAAGATTGAGAGGTTTTCCAAGTGCATGTTCCCCTCTTTAATGAGGAAAGATCCTCATTAATGGAGGGAGGTACACTTCACACCTCCCCATTCAAAGGTTGCAAGTTGGAACTCCTATATATCTTGGAGAGGAAGGAAGAGTGGGGTGTTAACCACTTCTCCTCTTGAAGAACTTGAGTGTATATGGTAGAAAGAATGAGGAGAGGAGAGAAGTCCACCTCTTTGGGAAGATAGAGATCAAGATGGCTTGGCTTGGAGAGGAAACATGGATAAAAGAGTTCAATCCCTTCACCTAAAGAAAGATATAAGTTATCCTCTACTTTCATTCTCCCTTGTTTATTTGTTGTATGATGGTGCCATGATTGTATGGATATTTGTTGAATAGGATAAGTGGGGAGCCTATATGTATGTAATTTGATGTTGTGTCATTTTTTACCTCTTTTGTAAAGTTGGAGAAGACTCCATTCATCATCTTGGGGTTGGAATATTTCTTGCTTGGGGGTATGGCTAGAGCCCATGAGGCTTCATGATGCCATTACGGTAGGGTGGAGAGCAAGCCTTACTAATTTGTGTATGTTTTATTATTGTATTATTAGATATTATTGTAATATTGAAAGTAGTATTTTGTTGAAAATGGAGGGATGAAAAGAGAAATTCCTTGTTATGGGCATGTACAAATCATGGTATCTTGATATTTTTTTGTGATCTTAAATTTAAAGAAGTAAGTTCATATGTTTCAAATGAATAACTTAGAAAAGAAATCCTTATCATTTTGTATGCAGTTCTTTACAAATTTATTTAGGAGAACAAAAGAAAAATATTGATTAATCTCTATACACTGTCAACTCCTCATTTCATTTAGAACATCGTAAGAATGAAATGGTTGAACCCATTTGGTAATGAAAAAATGAACAACTGTAAGATGAATCTTTTTGCTGCTAAGAATGTTATAATATAATTTTAAGGAAGTTTTAAGGAACAAATCATGTTAGTAGATTTCACCTATTGAAGATAAGTGAATCTAAATATCAGGGTTTATAAGTATAAACAAAAAAATAATAATTTGAACATATAAATAAAGTTTTTTACCTAGCAATGCATGTAGGTTTCAGCTTGATGCTATTTCCTTTCCTTTTTACTTTTTTTTTTTTCAATAAAATTAGACTAAGATATAGCTAAACTCTAAACCATATCAAAGAATGTGATGAGCATGAGCATTTGTTAAATTAATTGGCACAATTTACATTACAACAAGATGTATTTTCACTATTCAAAATTGAGGTAAAATTTTAGAGAAATAAACATTTATATAATTTCTATCAAATGGAATATGAATTATATTTAGATCTGTGTTAAATTAATTATATACTTACATTAATTTTTGGACTGAAACAAGAAAAATAGATTTGTACATTTGAACAGGGTTAATACAATTTTTTGTTGTCCATACTATGCGAATAGAGGTTTTAAAAGAGGTTGCATTTTTTCCCCCCAACTTCATGCTAGAATAAATGAAATATAAAACACAAAATAAAAATAAAAATAAAATTCCTTTATGGTTCTGCTCTATCAGTTTTTCTTAAACCATCTATTAGCACTTTGATCCATTGTAGAATGGTTTGCAAGCCTTGATCAATATCTGCTTCTTCACGCTGTAAGTCCATAATCTTGCTTACTCTTGAACCACTAGAAGATTTTCTCATCAGAGCCACTTTACTCTAAGGTTATGCAAACTACTATAAAACTAAGATGGCTCTGGCAGGATGTGTTAAAAGATGAGTTATGGGCAGAGTGTAAAACACTAATTTATTCAAAATACATTATTTGTAGGAAGATAATGATTTCTTTGAGCATCCCTTGGGTTGGTGAAACACTAAGCGACCATTGCACTTGTCAGTATAAAAAAAACCAATCTTCCTGGTGGATCTTCAAAACCTATAAGTGGCGTAGTTGGTTGCAACCTCCATAAGCGGTGAGCATAGAGGCCATTGTCCTATGTTGGGCATGGTTTACATCGGCCCTAGAGCGCTAGAATTGGAGCTTCAACAACCAAACAACATAAGGGTTTCCAGCGTTAAAATAAAATAGCTATTTAAACTGGTCCTCCCAGTATTTAAACAAAAATAAAAGGGATAAGCTTAAACATAATAAACTTGCAAGTTGAGGATTTCGGTGCCTATTCAGTTCCTTGGGAAATGAAGTTTTGTGGTATGCATCCAACAAGAAAAAAATTAGGGTTGTAAAATTTATCTAACATAAAGTCCTTACCAGGATTAAGTGTCCCACTTCCTCTAGGAATTCTCTTGCTATTTTTAATTCGGTCAAAAGAAAGAATAAAAAGGAGATATCAAACCTACTAATTTTTTTTCCCTTGGATGTTTGCCAACATAGTTCATAAATATTACTGTCATAAATACACTAACCTTTTTGAAAGAGCCACCCTCATTTATTACCTTGTCAGCATAAAAGATTGGAGATCTAATAATTCAGGGTTGTGGCATGATGATTAAGCTATCAACCTCTAATTAATTTAAAAGAGTGAATTCTCCAGAAAGTAGTTGCGTCACTGTCAACACTATTGCTGACTTCATTAGACAATGGAAAGAAAGAAGAAGATTAAGTCTCAAGGATGTTATTGCATGGCTCACCCCAATAATTTGTATCCATAATAATAATTTTTGCATCTAGTGGTATTAATTTTTGAGAGAAAAATTAGTCAGTTCTGATAACTGCAGCATGAGTTGAAATACCATGGAAAGAACGTCAGTGATCACTATGTTATGAATGCTAACTCAAATAAAATGGGTATTAGTAGCAATTTATTTATTGCAATGAATGTGGCTATTGGTATTTATGAATTAATGACTTTTGGTGGAGGGTGTTATGGGATATTCAATAATGCCAATAATAATACTATCTTCAGGAATCTTAAATGCTAAAGAGAAAATCAATATGATGATCTAATATTGTCAAGTAAAATAGTTTTACTTAATCTTGTAAAATCGTGAATAATGTTCACTTATAATATTAATATAATATCATCAACATTAGATTATCAATCGCTTAATAAAAGAGTTTTAATTAGGTATATATTTATTAAGAAAATCTACATTGTCATTAAATCTTAATCATGGATAATTTATAGTAATATAATAGAGCTTAATCATTGATTAAAATTATAATAAATAGAACAAAATAATATATAATAAGAATAAGAGAATTACTATATTATGGGTTTAAGAATGATTTAGTTTGTTACCACTATCATCCATACTTAATTATAGTGGGCTACACAATAATATAGATATTACATTGCTACCAAAAGGATGAAGAGATTACCAAGATTTCAATGATTAAATAATAATATTTTTATTATTGTGAACGTACGTTGATTTTATTATTTATGAATTAATGTTAATAAAATATCAAAATTAATTATCTTATAAATGATGATTGAGCAACAATAGTGTTGAAATTAAGTTAATATTAATATTATATTAAAGGAAAAAAAGAAGAAGAAAGAAATATTAAATAAAGTGACTGTGATGGCAATAAGCAGTAGGTTAATTTAATACTAATAAAATATGAGAAAATAAAATAAACAAATAAATTTAAAATCTTGATATTAATGTTTTTGATTATGGGAAAAACAGGGTTTGATGGGCCCTGAAACCCATTACATAATGGTTTTGAAGGGACCCGTATTCCTATCCAAGAAAAATATGTTGCATCAAAGATAAACCATATACCATCAACAACCAATCAACAACAACACTGAGAATGTAGTAGGAAAACACATGCTGCACAAAGTAATTGCAGGGGCCTAAAGCCCAAGACCAAATACAACTAGGTTTTACTTGGGACCTTAAATCCAAAGGTTTTGAAGGGACCTTAAACCCTTAACCAGGTTTTTCAGGGACCTTTAACCCAAAAGAACAAATGACCGGTCACCATCCACCTCCTTACAAATCTAGCTCACCTCTGAACCATTAAAAAGAGGGCAAACATAGTTCCCAAATAAAGCAAACAACCCATTTGAATTTTCAACCTCAATATGATAAATACAAGGCTGAGTTGAGGAAGAAAACATCCCCATACAATCAAATTTTTTACAATAGCACCCCTCCAAATTGATACCAGTAGCCTCCCAACATCACCATCCCACCAGGGACACCAACCCAACCTCCACCTCAAGAGGAGGGGGCTCGCCTCTAAAAGAGAGGATGAAATGAGACCCAAAACCTCCAAAATCACCACTCTCCTCCTCACACCAGCAACACCTCAATAAGAGCCAACATAAGAGAGAAGAACTACCGAGCAACACTACAACCACCGAATCCACCTCAATAGAAGAAGGTTCCACCTCAAAAGGAATAGTCATCCCCTCTATAGGAGAGTCCAACTGTAGATCCCAACAAAAAGTGAAATCAGAAGGAAGGGAAAACACCACATCCCAAGGTAGCCCAAGCAACGGGTACTGGTAGGAGGAAGCAAAGAACTCTTCAAACATTGCACAAAACTGGGCCCAAAGATAACACCATAAACATAACCCAGCCAACAACTGACAAGCCACAATCTACACACCAAAGAACTTGCCAAAAGGTCACAAAGAGCAGAGATCCAAGTCCAAGGAGAACAGAAGCAAATAGGACCCAAGAGGGAAATGGGAGCCCCAACAAGGAAGGCATAGAGAGGGCCAAACCATAAAGCCCCCAAGCTACCCCAACACTTCAGTCAGAGCCAAAGATAGGCCAAAACTCCACAGATCCAACCAAAGGAAAGCACCACCAGTCCACAAAAGGGAAATCGAGAGCACTCACAACAAACCCAAGGAAATAACCACCACTAGAACACCACCAAGAGGACAATAAGCATGGGCTAAGGGTAACCCAAAAGGAACTAGTTAGAAAGTAGGCCAACAAAGAAAGCACCCAAGCCATCCCATTACACCAAATAGGACCAAGAATAGGCCAAACCTCCAACCAATCCACCTCAAGGGAAAAAGAATTGCCACAACCGCACACCACAAAGAACCTCCAAGGAAAACCAGGGAGGCAGAACAAAAAAGCACTAGGAATCTTCACAAAGAAGACCAACCAGAGAACACTAACCTCCAAGGAGAGACTGGAATGGAGAGGTACCACAAAAAGTAACTCAAGAAGGCACCACCATGCACCCCACCAGTAGAGCACTTTCAAAAAGAGAAAAACCCACAGAGCAACAACAACCAACCGAAACTAGGCGAAGCACATAGAAAGAAGCTCCAAAAGAGAAAAAACCAGACCTAGAGCTAAGCATAGGTAGAAAACCACACATTCCAGGCCCATCCAAGTAACAACAGCTCCTCCACCAAAGCACACGAAGAACAACCAAAACAAGCTCGGAAAGAAACCAAGCTGAAGGAAGAACACACAACAAAGAGGGAAAGCCATAGAAAACAAACCCGAGACCACAATATCCACCAAATCATGACCAAAGAAAAAGAGGCCACCATAGTAGCCCGCAACAGGGTAGCTCCCAGAAAGCACCCGACCTAGAGAAGAGAGTAGAACCACCACAAGCGACTCCCGAGCAACACCCACAGTCACCAAGAGAAAAGATGAAAAAGGAGCCAAATAAAACCACACCTTTGACAAAACCGCATGTAGAGGAACGCACCAAATGGGACACAAGGCTAAAGCGAACCCATTGTTAGCTCTAAAAAATGAAGGCAGAATGCCTCAAGAGGTTGCCAATCTCTTGATACGCTTTAGGGTAATAGACAAGGTCAAGAGAGCTCAACCTTCTACTCTTTAGGTGCTGCAAACCTGGGCGGGTGTACCTCTCTAAATAATACAAACTTAACTTATGACTATCCTTCTGAAATTCTTTTTTGTTCACAACAGCAATGGGAGGTGAACAAATGAAATCCAACTTGAAAACAATAACAATATTCTGATTTGAATCTTAAAATGAATGCTTGACTAATAGATGTAAAGAAAACTGAAATAAGTTCAAATAATGAAGTGTGAGGACTAGTGCCTTGTTGGGTATGCGAAGTCAAATGAGATCAAGATGAGCAACACCTCTTTGAGAAAATTCAAGTTATCTAGCATAGATTATGCTTACAACTGGTATGAACATGCAAAAATATGATTACTAAGCTCTACTTGAATAATCCAATTGAACCTCTCTGATTACTATGATTAACTAAAAGGATTTAGTCTTTATTGAAAGAACCAATTAATTGATCACACAAGTACAACAAATGTGCACTGATAAATTAAATACAAACTTGTCATATCAATTTAAACAATCAGAAAGAAATCATCTTGGAGACAAATTAGCAATTCTCTTATGAAATTTGATAGATAACTGATTTCAGACATGTGCAGCAACATCAATTGACATTCATAAATACCTCCATGTTATAGCATGCATCATAGCCTCGGATTGGATAAATTTACTGTTCTGTATCCATATAATTTTCCTACTGTCATGAATGAATAATAACTCGTCCCTTTTTACAATTGCAAAATGCCTATATATACATAAGCATTTGAAGAAAATATCATATTGAGATCACATGTCGACTCACCACAGAATTCGGGCTCAAAATATGTCGGCCTGCAATGGTCATCCAAACAGATTCATGTCAGCCATAGTGATGTATTTCTGTTATTCATTACTGAACAATCGCTAAGACAGTCATGAAAGTATGCCGAAGGAAAAATAACGTTAATCGTTATCTGCCCGTGTTAACTGTTCCTCGTGCATCGCCGTAACCACCAGCTTTCTATGTCGAAGTCAAGAAGTATCGCTTTTGTTCCCTTTATGTTTTTCTATAGCCCTTTGCTGTCGGTGAGAAGTCATACAGATAACAAAATATTTTATCAAAATGCACTTTACCCCCTATATGTCGCTGTAACAACCCGTTAGTCATACCGAAGCCACATAGTATTCCTTCGTTCCCACTCTGCTTCGCTATAACACATAGGTATCGGGGAGACCATATACTGAGATCAATATGTCAGGCTGAAAGGAATTCACTTTTGTTTCACAGTCACTGTGACAAGGCAACACTTACTCTGAAAACCATTTCACATCCGCTTTCACCAAGACAATGCAGTGTCGGGGAGAGGTTACATAGATCGTTCCAAGTTTCGCCGAGAGCCTCCCACTTAACCTCATGTTGGTGTGACCAAAAGATTCTTTCACCGATGAGTGCCCACCATGAATGTCGCCATGACCTTCAATCATCGGGGAGACCTCACGTAGATTGAAGTATGCCATACTGAAGTACACTGAACACCGTCTATCGCCAAGAGAAAGCAGATATTACATCGAAAGCCTTTTGAATAAAACATAACGTTCTGTTAGTGAGACAATCCATACATCGCCATGACCCATCACCGAAGTCACCCAAGTATCATCGAATTGGCCAACGAGAGGAGGTCCAAGCGTAAGGTCGGCGAGACCGAAAGTCACTCGCCAAGACCTTACAATGCCAACAAGTGGGTTACACTGAAAGTCATTTGGAAGAAAACTATTTGTGCTTCTTCGATGAGACAAACTCACTTTGTCGTGACACTATACCGAAGGCATTCAACTTATACCGATGAACCACCAAAATGCAAAGTCGGGGAAACAAATGGTATTCGGTAGGACACCACCTCGAAAGCCATAACATATGTAGGAGCCTCCACGGTCACCAAAACAATACCAAGATCTTCGCTGACAAACACCTGTAAGTAAAATCTAGTCACTGTGACAAATAATAAGTCTTACCGATAGGCAACTCAGACTTATGCAAGCAGAAAACACACAATGGGTCAGAGAGACAATGGTGCTCTCACGTCAATAGGAACCAGAATGTAAAAAAATGCATTACCCAATGGATTCAAAGAGTGGAATATGCATACGGTAGGACCAAATCTAGAGGTTTATGAGTAAAATCAACATGTGAAAACATCATATTTTTTAGTTCTAACAGTGGCTTTGTTTGGGGATGAATGATAGTCAGATCATTGCAAGGATCCAGAATCTTGGGTGAGCAGACCAGACATAGAAATGATGAACCAGTGAGTAGAAATGGAATGAATGGCAATGGAAATGAATGCAGAGAATGCAAGATGGAAGAGAAATGGATGCAAAATGAATGCAAAATGAATGCAAATGGAAAATGACAGTGAAATGGAGATGGACAAAACTCCTAGACTACTGTGCATGGAAAATAATTTTAAAGAGGATACACAAGAGTTGTCCATGCACTGGCAACCCTCAATCCTCTGTGTTGATCAAGAAAAGAAAAGCTTCAGGAATTGCCCATGAACAGGCAATTCCTGATCTTCACCAGCCATGTTCTATAGATAGTATGAGTCTTCACCCTTCTTTCCAACAGTAACAAAAGGTCCTAGCCACAAAGCTTCAAATTTACCATGCTTGCCCTTCTCCTGACACCTTACATTCCACATCAAAACCAAGTCATTCTCTTCAAACTTTCTATCCTTTGCCTTTTTATCAAATAGATACTTCATCTGTGTCTGTAACTTCATGTTTTGACTTTGGGCCTCTCTCCTCACTTCATCAAGCTCAGCAAGTTGCTCCATTCTGTCTTCCATGGGTTCAAGAACTTCCAAATCTTCTTGTAAAACAAACTTGTATATTGGTAACAAATTCTGCAAAGGCATCCTAGCTTGTGCTCCATACACTAATTCGAATGGGGATTTTCCAATTGCCTTCTTCACAGTGATCCTGTCAGCCCACATAGCCAGTTTTAACTTTGAATCCCAAGCCTTCTTGTTCTGTCCCAGCATTCTTTTTATAATCTTCAAAAGACTTTTATTGCTAGATTCTGCTTGACCATTAGCTTGTGGATGATAAGAAGCTGCATAAGAAATAGTAATACCATACTTATCACAAAAGCTTTTGAATTCATCTGACCTGAAGCACATCCCATTGTCTGTGATTATCCTCAATGGTGCACCAAATCTGGTGATAATATTGTCCATCAGAAAATTAGTCACTACCTTACTTGTAGCCTGCTTGGTTGGGACTGCCTCCACCCACTTTGTAAAATAATCAGTGGCAAATAGTATCCATCTATGTCCTCCACTTGACTTCTCCTATATCTCTCCAATGAAATCAATTCCCCATTGATGAAAAGGGGCATCAGCCTGCAAAGGTTGAAGCGGCAAAACACCCCGCTACTTCAATTTTCAAGAAAACTTTTGGTAAGCATCACATTTTCTCACATGTGTAAAGGAATCATTAAAAACCTTTGGCCAATAATACCCAGCCCTGAGAATTTTGTGTGAAGTTGTCTTTGCTGAGTAATGACCTCCACAAACTCCTTCATGCATTTCACTTAGAACATGCTTGGCCTGTGACTCATCCAGACATAACAACAATATGCCATCCCTGTTTTTCCAAAACAAATCTCCATCAATAAAGACATACTTTGATGCCCGCAACCTCAAAGTTCTCCTTTGGCTGTCACTTAACCTATTTGGAAACTTCATGTATTTAAGATAATGCATAACATCAGTGTACCAAGGAGTATGTTCAATGCTTGCAACTGCAACCCCTTCTTCAACATTGCAGATCTGATTTGCCTCAATATTAGTTTCTACCATCATCTTAGCCAAGCCTTGGCCCCTTACCAACTTAGTGATCTGTATTTCCATGTCAAATTCTTGAATCTTGTTGATCCATCTGCATCTTTTCCCTGTGACTTCAGACTGTGTTAAAATATCTTTGACAGCAGCATGAGGGACAAAAGCAACTACTTTTGCTCCAACAAGATATGGTCTGAATGCTTTATAGCTTTCACTAGTGCAAATGCCTGCTTTTCCATAATGTCATACTTCAATTCAGAGCCTTGTAATGATTTACTAAAGAAAGACACAGGTTGTTCATGGCTATCATCATTTTTTTGTAACATCACAACAACAATAGTATGCATTGAGGCAAATGAAAAAATCTGAAAAGGCTTTGCAAAATCTGGAGATTTAAGAACATGAGCCTCTTTGATAGCCTTTTTGATAGACATAAAAGCATCCAAAGCTTCAGCAGTCCAGTCCATTTTTTGTCCTATCTTCAACATTTTAGATATGGGCTTGATGATCTTAGCAAAATTAGAAACAAATCTTCTGACAAAATTAATTTGTCCAAAGAAAGATTGTATTGCCTTAACAGTCTTGGGAATAGGAATTTTATCAATAGCTTCAACTCTCTCAGGGTCCATTCTAATTCCCTCTTTTGAAACAATATGACCCAAGAGCTTACCTTCTGTGACTGCAAAATGACACTTCTTTGGATTTAAACTAATACCATATTCAAGGGCTTTGATAAATACCTTTTCAAGATGTTGCACATGATCTTCAGCCTTCTTCGAATAAGCAGTCAAGTCATCTTGGTACACCACCATGATAATATTAATCAAATCAGCAAATGCCACATCCATAGCTCTTTGAAAAGTCGCTCCAGCATTGGTGAGACCAAATGGCATTTTTATGTATACATATGTTCCCCAAGGAGTTGTAAATGTTGTCTTGTATTGCTCAGATTCCTTTACTTTAACCTGATTGTATCCAGAAAACCCATCCATCATGGACAATAGTTCACAGCCTGTCACCTTATGTAATATTGCTTCCATGTTGGGTAGAGGATAATTATCCTTGAGAGATGCCATGTTCAGATTTCTAAAGTCCACACATAATATGATGTCACCATTCTTCTTTCTCACAGGAACCAGATTTGAAACCCACATTGAATGTCTGATTGGCTTAATAATTCCTCCATCCCTGAGCTTTATCAATTCCTCTTGCATTTTAGGCTCCAGCGTTGGATTTATGGGCCTTTGCTTTTGTCTGAAAGGCCTGGCGTCTAGCTTCAATGGTATTTTATGCTAAAATAAATCTTCCCTGTATGCTTTCAGATCTTCATAAGACCAAGCAAAAACATGCTTGTACTTTCTCAGCAACTCTATCAGCATTCTCCTAATTGTAGGGCTGATCTTTTTTCCAATGTACACCTTTCTTGGTGCTATTTCAGTCCCCAAGTTGACTTCTTCAATATCTTCTCTTTTGACTGGCGATTGTTTCATTAGAGATCTATCATTTCCATCATACAACCTCCAATGCCACCAGACCCTTGGGAAATTTATTTGTTTTGAGCTGCAAAATCTCCTTGCCAAACACAGTTTGCTTCCCATCCACTTCTTCAACAAAAGCATTGAAATCAATTTCCTGGGCCTCATACTGATCTATACAATTGAGGAATTTCAAAAGGTCAGTATCATCATTGAAAAATTTTCAGCTATAAATGTTATCAGGAACAACAGGCCTCGTCTTGAACTCAATCCGTGACACCCCAGCCATGTAATATCATCTCTTTTGAGCGCCACATTTGCTAAAAAATTGGCCATTATATTCTTTGACCAGTCAATCCACTCAATTGAGAAAGCATCAAACAATTCAATTGTATCCCATACAACATTCCTATATTGTTTTAATCTTTTGTGTTTTGCTGCATATTTTGATTTAATCTGTGAAACAACCAACTCAGAATCGCCCAAAACAGCCAGCAACTTAATCTTGTGTTTCACAGCGATATTCAAGCCTGTCAACAAAGCTTCATAATCTGCCACATTGTTTGTACATTCAAATGCCAACATGAATGAATATTTAAAAGTAGTACCTTCAGGGGAAACAAAAACAATCCCAGCACCATTACCTTATTGGCTGCATGCTCCATCAAAATACATCTTCCACACTTCATTGCAGCTCTGTGCAACATGTTTTTCAATTGGATCACTACTGATTAATTCTGGCTGGGCTGGTTCAATTTTAAAATTCCCAAGATCAATATCAAAAAAACAATTAATTTGATCTTGTGGCACACATTCAACAAGCTGACTCATTCTTGGCTCCCTGTACAACTTCACATCTTGACCATTCACTAGAATGGTAGCATAAGACAAATCAAATTGGACATTTCCACCAACAACAACTATCCACTGTCTTGACAAAAGCATACCAAACTGTGGAGGAGTATCAATCACTGTGATATCTATACTATAAGACACCTGTGGATAAGTAGCCAGCTTGACTTCAACTCCTCTCATAATGCCTACCATAGGTACAAGTCTATTATCCATTGCATAACACTTCCCTTCATATGTATCAACACACAAGCCCAGCTGCTTCATAACACCTACTGGCATAATATTTATAGCAGCTCTAGGATCTATCATGCAATTCCTCAACAATTTATTATTTATAAGAAATGTGGTGAAGAAAGGATCCACTTGTGGGGAAGTTGTTAAAACATCACTCAAACAAACTTTTGATTTATTTATCTTTTCCAGCCTATTGACTTCTTTAGAATTCATATGTTTTTCATTTCCATTTGTAATCAATTGAACATCATTATCTTTGTACTCCTTAATTTTCATCAATTTAAGTAATGGAACAGTCATTTTTACCTGGGATAACACCTGTGTGAAGTCAAAAGAGGAGCACTCCATCTTAACAGTCTTCTTCAGTTCTGGCGTTTCTCCTTTGTTCTCTTCTCTTTCTTTTTTACTAGGCTGATCAGACTTTTGCATTTCCTTGTGTAATTCTGCAACTTTCTGCTCTTGGACAAGTTTCTTTTCGATTTTATTATGCTGCTTGTTTTTTGGCTTCTTTACAGTTTCCTGTGTTGTCTTTTGCTCTTTTATAAAAATTCCCCCAGGAACTCCATCCAGCTCATTTACTTTTTTGTTTCTCAACTAGTATTGACTTTTGGCTTTCTCAATTGCAGCAACAGTTATTCTTTCCATTTCATCTTCAGTGAGTCTTCTTACACTACACTGAGTAGGTGCCTCTACAAGAGGTGGCTCTGTGTAATCTTCATTAGAATCATAAAAAATCTGCTGTTCAACCATATGGACATTTTATTTCTGATTTGAAACATCATATTCATAACCTTCATACTCTGAAGATGAATTTCTTTTCTCAGTATGATAAAAGGTATTTGAAGTCAAATAAATCTTGTGATCTTCTCCATTATCTTCCATCAACACTCCCTCTTCTTGCATCTTTTGAGCTACCACACAATAATCTGGAGAATGTGGCTAATTACAAACTTCACAGAAGTAATTATTACTCACCATGTAAGTTCCCCTTTTGCTCAGTGGATCAGGAGTCTCCTTGCCTCTAGGCATGGCATTTACAAGTTTCCCATCTTTCTAGTCTGTATTGTAAGGCATATCATGCAACCTTGGCCTTTCATTTCTGTTCTCATTTCTGTATGTATTCTCTTGTCTGTACTGATAATTATTGTTTTGCTGAGGAGGCCTCGGGTTGTCTCTTTTATTAATCATACCAGCAGCCTTCCTGCTGTTTTCAATTGTCAGTGCTATCTTCTGTGCTTCAGCCAAATCTCTTGGGGATCTACTTCTCAGTTCATACCCTATCTTAGGATCAAATGCATTTAAATAGACACTCAATGCAACAGAATCTGGCAACCTTGATCCAGGAGGTATTTTAGTATGCAACTTGTTGAATTTTCAGTTGAAATCATAGATTGAATCATTCTGATTTTTCTAAATTCTCATTAATTCATGAAGAGCCACATCTGGAGCATTTTGATTTCCATATTGCTCTAAGAATCTGCCTTGAAATACCTGGAGAGAATTGATTGAGAAGGCCGACAGGCTGTTGAACCAATCCCTGACATCTTCAAGAAGTGACATCATGAACAACTTCATGTGTAAATCTTCATATGGCACATCTATATCTTGAATGAAAATATTAAAACTCCTTAAATTCTCTTCAACGGTGATTGCATTACTTCCTGTGAATTTGGGCACCATATTCCTCCAACTGCCATCCATAGGGTAAGGATACAACTGAAAACCAACTAAATCAAATTGTCTAATCGTGGTTGCATGCTGGTGAGGAGGAGGAACAGGTGGATACTGATGCTGATGCATGTGATTATTATATTGTGCATTATGATGTGGGATATAATGCTGACCTGGAGGTGGATGCATACCTATATGCTGTGTAGGAATATGGGGTGGACAGTTTGGCTACTTGTAATGATTCCCACTCTGATTGTAAGGAACATTCTGTTGATTAGAGGGCCCTGCGCCATGATCACCCTGCTTGTGAGGCGGGACATACTTTTGGGCGACCAGTCGTTTGATCAGCAATCTAGGCTTTCTGTAATTTAGCCTCTAGTTCCTTTATCTTCTTCTCTTTTAGTTCCAACTGTGCTTTTATTTCATCAGAAACTGAGAGCTTTTTAGGAGTTTCATGATTACCCTCCATCCTTTGATCATATTCATCCCGAATTCTGATTCGTTCAGCCTCCAATTTAGCTTCAAACTCAGCCCATTTATTAGCTTCAAACTCATCCTGTTTCTGAGAATCGTGAAAAGGAAAAGGATTTCTTTGATCATTAGGGGTACAAAGTTTTGCACTTGAGTCATCTCTCCATGTATCAAAGCAATTATATGTTTCACCCTGTGCTCTTGGTGCTTTACCTTTGTTATGCACATGTCCTCATTGATCCTCTTTCCTTTATCAGCTCTGTCATCCTTGTGTGTCCACTTACTACTATAAACAGGAGCTCCAGTATGACCTCCCCTGTACTGAGATCTTCTTCCATTCATGGTGAACAACTTGTAAATTTTCTGTCAGAGTCGCCACTCACTTTTATCAAAAATGAGAAAACATTTTATGCTTCTGGTTCCCAATGGAGTCTGTGTAATAATTCTGACTCTATAAGTAAGGCTTTGATTCTGATTGTTCCCTAGTAGAGTTGCCAATTTGTTAGCTCTCAAAAACACAGGCAGAATGCCTCAAGAGGCTGCCAATCTCTTGATACGCTTTAGGGTAACATACAAGGTCAAGAGAGCTCAACCTTCTACTCTTTAGGTGTTGCAAACCTGGGCAGGTGTACCTCTCTGAATAATACAGACTTAACTTATGACTATCCTTCTAAAATGCTTTTTTGTTCACAATGGCAATGGGAGGTGAACAAATGAAATCCAACTTGAAAACAATAACAATATTCTGATCTGAATCTTAAAATGAATGCTTGACTAATAGATGTAAAGAAAACTGAAATAAGTTTAAATAATGAAGTGTGAGGACTAGTGCCTTGTTGGGTATGCGGAGTCAAATGAGATCAAGATGAGCAACACCTCTTTGAGAAAATTCAAGTTATCTGGCATAGATTATGCTTACAACTGGTATAAACATGCAAAAATATGATTACTAAGCTCTACTTGAATAATCCAATTGAACCTCTCTGATTACTGTGATTAACTAAAAGGATTTAGTCTTTACTTGAAAGAACCAATTAATTGATCACACAAGTACATCAAATGTGCACTGATAAATTGAATACAAACTTGTCATATCAATTTAAACAATCAGAAAGAAATCATCTTGGAGACAAATTAGCAATTCTCTTATGAAATTTGATAGATAACTGATTTCAGACATGTGCAACAACATCAATGGACATTCATAAATACCTCCATGTTATAGCATGCATCATAGCCTCTGATTGGATAAATTTACTATTTTGTATCCATATAATTTTCCTACTGTCATGAATGAATAATAACTCGTCCCTTTTTACAATTGCAAAATGCCTATATATACATAAGCATTTGAAGAGAATATCTTATTGAGATCACATGTCGACTCACCACATAATTCAGGCTCAAAATATGTCGGCCTGCAATGGTCATCCAAATAGATTCATGTCGGCCATAGTGATGTATTTCTATTATTCATTACTGAATAGTCACCAAGACAGTCATGAAAGTATGCCGAAGGCAAAATAACGTTAATCGTTATCTGCCCATGTTAAATGTTCCTCGTGCATCGTCGTAACCACCAGCTTGCTATGTTGAAGTCAAGAAGTATTGCTTTTGTTCCCTTTATGTTTCGCTATAGCCCTTTGCCATCGGTGAGAAGTCATATAGATAACAATTTTTTTTATCGAAATGCACTTTACCCCCTATATGTCGCTGTAACAACCCGTTAGTCATATCGAAGCCACATAGTATTCCTTCGTTCCCACTCTGCTTCGCTATAACACATAGGTATCGGGGAGACCATATACTGAGATCAATATGTCAGGCTAAAAGGCATTCACTTTTGTTTCACAGTCACCGTGACAAGGCAACACTTACTCTGAAAACCATTTCCCATCCGCTTTCGCCAAGACAATGTAGTGTCGGGGAGAGGTTACATAGATCGTTCCAAGTTTTTCCGAGAGCCTCCCACTTAACCTCATGTCGGTGTGACCAAAAGATTCTTTCGCCGATGAGTGCCCACCATGAATGTCGCCATGACCTTCAATCATCGGGGAGACCTCACGTAGATTAAAGTATGCCATACCGAAGTACACCGAACACCGTCTGTCACCAAGAGAAAGTAGATATTACATCGAAAGCCTTTTGAATAAAACATAACGTTCTATTAGTGAAACAATCCATACGTCACCATGACCCATCACCGAAGTCACCCAAGTCTCATCGAATCGGCCAACGAGAGGAGGTCCAAGTGTAAGGTCGGCGAGACCGAAAGTCACTCGCCAAGACCTTACAATGCCAACAAGTGGGTTACACTGAAAGTCATTTGGAAGAAAACTGTTTGTGCTTCTTCGGTGAGACAAACTAACTTCGTCGTGACACTATACCGAAGGCATTCAACTTCTATCGATGAACCACCAAAATACAAAGTTGGGGAAACAAATGGTATTCGGTAAGACACCACCCCAAAAGCCATAACATATGTAGGAGCCTCCACGGTCGCCGAAACAATACCAAGATCTTCGCCAACAAACACCTGTAAGTAAAATCCAGTTGCTGTGACAAATAATAAGTCTTGCCGATAGGCAACTCAGACTTATGCAAGCAGAAATCGCACAATGGGTCAGAGAGACAATGGTGCTCTCACGCCGATAGGAACCAAAATGCAAAAAAAATGCATGACCCAATGGATTCAAAGGGGAAAAATGGAAAAATATGAGTGGAATATGCATACGGTAGGACCAAATCTGGAGGTTTATGAGTAAAATCAACATGTGAAAACATCAGATTTTTTAGTTCTAACACCCATCACCATCACCATCATCATCTCCATGGTCTTCCTCACTAGATTTCAGAACACTCCCTCTGCTCTTTCTCCCGCCCGCACCGCTCGCCATCAATCTCGATATTAATGTTAATGGTAAGTATGGTAATTATATTATCAACATTAGCATTTAAGGAATTGTAGCAAATATGGATTTTATTAACCAATTTAAAATCACTATCCAGAGACATTAATAGTAATATTAATAAAAAAATAGAGACAACATTAAGAATTAACATAGTCCATATGTTGTTAAATTCGATGTAAAACTATACACATAGAAAGTGGCGTTAAAGATACATTAGTATTAATATTGCTATTATTACGGACATTCGTAGGTAAGGAGTGTAATGACAGTAAAAATAGATTTGTGTGAAAGTCGAACAATATTTTACTATGCGAACAAATAAGAACTAACTAATGGAAAAATCTTTATATTTATCCATTGTTAAAGAATGAAATAAGCAATATGAAATTTAATAGGTAAGCCTTGCCTTAGTATTGATGTGATCTATATATACAAAGTAACAATATTATTATTTCACATATTTAACTATATAAAGTAGTAATAGTAATATTACATTTTTTTTTAGTTATATAAAATAGTAATGTTAATATTACACTTATTTAATGATGGGTAAATAATCTTTACTTGCAATGAATTACAATAATGTGGAGTTAATAATATTGTATAAAATAATAATATTGATATTCCACATATATAACTATATAAAATAATAATATTAATGTTACACTTAAATACGCAATAATTTTTACTTGTGAAGAAGTCAATTTTGGATTTAATAATATTGTATATATATATATATATATATATATATATATGAGTTTATAATATGGTATAAACATTCATACACACACACACATATATACATATATATTACACTTAATCTTGTTAAAAATAATATTAGAATTAATAAGGGTATTTGTGTTAGAGTTAATGTATCTTTAAAAAAAAAGTAGTTGGGTTGTTTTGGTGTAAAGTTATGGGCATGACACTTGGTATCAGAGCCTAGGTTACAACACTGGGTACTCTGGGAATAAGACGGGTCTTAGCTAATGTGTAGGCGGTTAACCAGTGAATCAACTTGCAAAAATTAAGTTTTGAAATACCTCCAACTTAATAAATTTTGAGGGTCTATCTTGTGGGAACACTATGGAATCTATTTGCAATTAAACATATCTTACTGAAATTTATAAAGTCATGTGAGCCAAGAATTTCACCATTTTAGGTATTTAATTAGTGATAAGTAACTAGAAAGAACTTAAGTTTACAAAGGCGGAACCCTCAAGATTATTATGATTATGCAAGTGATGTGCATGTTAGAAAATGTGTTAGTGCATCTAATATGAGTTATCAAACCTATCACCATTGTCGCTCCCTCTCTTGAACTTTAAGGAGGTAGATATTGTCGTTAAATATAGTTATTAGGGATTTTAATGAGTTAGGGAAATAATATAAATCACCTTAATATCTATGATTAAAGGAACCTAAATTTTTCCACCTGAAAGGACATTAATGATGTTGATAGAGAAGTTGAATTATTGTGGATAGTAAAGTATAACCTTGAATAATTTAATAAATTACTGCTGATGGTATAGTTCAACTTTATGAAAGTAACCATTTATTTCAAACTTAGAAAATGTAAGGGAGTGTTTAGAGACTATTTATTGATTCCTCCTAGTGAACCTTAGGAAATTTTTAATTTAAAAATCATAGTTTAGTTTAATCGAAAAGATGAAGAAGGGGTTAATGTCTAATTGGAGGCAACACAATTAAGAGATATTAGCTCAAACTAAGAATTTTGTACTAATAATTCTCTAATTTCCCTCGAGTAACCTTAAACTGAAGGATTGATTTACCCATAAACATGCCTAGCATGTAGCAAACCTTGGATGTTATAGTAAGATTTTCGTGAGTTTCACTTACAAATAAACTATATGTTCAACATAGTGTACCACACTTGAAACCTCATAAATCTCATCATGTATGCATTTGAAACACCTCTAGTGTTAGCTAGGATAGGTAAAGAGAAAATTGAGGACATAACTTTGGAAGTACATAATCCTTGGTTCTATGTAATGATAGTTAAATGCAACTTAAGGATGTGTTGGGATCGATCTTGCACTCATACCTTAGACATAAGTAGCACATAAGCCTCCTAAAACTTATTTAAATCATGATTCAACATAAGAAAGAGTTCCATTATTGAATGTTTGAAATTCTAAGGTGAGTCAACTTATGGATGGTAGATAAGATTGCATGATTAAGAACATCAACTAATGCTTGAAACCTTGCGTTGTACAGTAAATCCTACCTAGAAAAAAAAAGGGGGGTCAAAATGGGTTTTACCTAAATTGAAGGGTGAAACTTTAAAGTTATTTAAAAACTTTTGCAAATAAATGGTGACCTAGTAAAGTTAATAGAGATTTAGAAACAACCAAACCCTTATGTTCCATTATTAAAAGATTAAATAACAAACAAAACAAATTGATTACTAAGATTCGAGCCTAAGGTGAATGCATAGAAGGATTAAATTAAGACATATTTGTGGGGTTCAATAGATATGTCATTTAACTTATTTCCTTATAGTAATTATACATAAAACCTTTGTTAAGGGACCTTGCCAAAATATGAAATTAGAGTTAAAATATAATCTAGAACATGTTATTTCTACTTTCTTATACCTTGCCATAGACTAAAGAACTTGATAAAGAAGAAATACGAAAGGATAAAAAATAGATAGGAATTAACAACCTATGCAAGTAGGTGTTATCCTTAAGGGATGAGGATGATTTATCAATTATTTTATTTTGAATTTTGTAATGAATTATGTGTGATTTTAGGTAAATTAAGTGGTTGGGGAATTAAAAAAAACAAAAATAAATAAATAAAAGCATCTAATGTTGTGTGCTGGCTAGTATTTATTTAGGGAAAAACATATACACATGAATACAATGGAGAAAACATAAAGATAGTATGAACTTCTAGGAATTTTTACTCATTGTGCATCTTTATGAGGATAGATGGAACTGTGATTGTAAAAATGATGATTATAACATGTGATTGAATGGTTCAATCTTAAATAGAGAAATGCAAGACTTGTAAATGATATTAATAAGTTGTGAGAAATTATGATTCCATGATTTGTCATGTGTTTTATGCATTGAGTGTGATTTCTTGTCTTATATTGTGATGCTTCAAATGAAAATGGTTAACTATCTTCCTTAATAAGTTAAAAATCTTCTTTAGCATGTTGTAGAATTATTTGCATTGATATATTGTGGATATATGATGCAGAGGAAGGACTCTACTTTTCCAACTTGACACAAGTGAAACAATGATCCATCACCAACAATGACAAAATGCAACCTATTTCACCTTGGAAACATAGCTATAATGGCCTAATGGAACTCAACGAAAAGAAAAACATCAAAAATTGGGAGTCTTGGTCTGCACAGACCTTTCACAACATATTTCATTGATTCCCAATCCAAATATAATCAAACTATGCATAGATTTGTTCAAACATCAACCAAATTATGGTTTTTGACTATTTTCAAGCAAATGAGAGCACACAGTCTTTGATTCCTCATACATTCCAAATTTTAAAGGCTTGAGCAGAAAAAAGGTTTTTAGATCTCCTTAAAATAGAACTTTCTACCACTTTTCATGAGTTTTTGGTGGTGGAAAACAAATATATATATATTTTTGTGTTTCTAGAAACCTAGGCAGGGTTTGGACCTACTCTTAGTACAAATGTCATAACTCACACAAAAAAATATGAAAATGCATGAAACAAAAATAAATTGCAAGGTAAGAAACAACACCAACTTCCCAAGGCATGTGTAGGTCTGTACTAGACCGTACAGATCTGTACCATGTGTGTTTTTCAGACTGCAACTTTTTAGAAAAATAAACTTACAGACCCGCCCTCAATGAAATTGCCATATCTCACTCAAAAATTAATGAAATTGATTCAAACAAAAATAATTATAATCTTAAAACACATATTCAACCTTTCTAATTTATTTAATATTTTTACTGTACCATACAAAGCCATACCATAAAAAAAAAGATTGTATCACATAGAAAAAGCAAGAAAAGAACGTGCCAAATGCGTTTATTTTATTACCGTTCTTCCCCCGACCTTCTCCAACCTTTATACTTGAGGTTACATTGAATATTTATCATGTTACAACCATTGGAAACTGAAAAACCAACCACCAAATCCTTTGTTAACACTAATGACAACATTTGCAAGTTTTTGACAATATTTTGACAACATTTTGCAATATTTACAACATTTAACCAAATTTCACCAAAACATCATAAAAGAGACTTAAATGACTCCAAATTGTCGTACATGACCTTATTGACCCAAAAAAATCAAAACTCAAAGTTTAGCAACATGAAAACAAAGTTCAATAATGGTGCATCACAGGATGCCCCTGCATCATCCTCCCTAGAGAGAAAAAAAGAGAGTTCCACGTCAAATAGGAATCTTCTTTCTTGTCTTCCAGTTCCTTTGCATGCGTGCATTGTTTCCTTTTTTCTGGATCTCAACTAAATTTGTATCAACTGGTGCACTTGTGCTTTATGGTCCAACAACATGCTTCTTGAGCCAAGGCCAACTTGGTACAATGTAGCCATGTGCTTTTGTTTGTTTTCTTGTTCTAGCTTGAGCTTGGACTGCAATTGTAATTTTTTTTCCCTATCATCCACTTTTTCTTTTCCACCTACACAAGAAACAAACATATTAAAGAAATCATATTCTTCTTCTTCATACTTCACTTCTTCATCCAACTCATGTGGTGTGCCATACATTCTCTTCTCTTCATGATTCTCCAAAATATTTGGCTTCACCTCAACCTTACTCTGCCATTCATTTTCATTTTTGAATTGCTCATCCATTCTTTTATTCTCCTTGACATCAACATTCTCAAATCTCAGTTCTTCTCTTGAGAACCATACTATCTCCTTATCCTCCATGACTCTCTTCTCTCTTTGGACTATTCATGAGTCCTTTACAACTTTTGCTCTCTTCTTCTTCTTGAACATCACCCACTTCAACATCAACGTTACTATTACTTTCATTAGTTTGGGAAAATTCAAAAGAAATTTCTCCTATTTCTTGTTCAATTGGTTTTTCAAACAACATGTTTTTAAAATTTATTACCTCATTTGTCTCTGCTTCATATTGTCGTACATCTATCTTCTCACCTAACAAGAATCTTTCAATTCCTGTGCACTCACCCTTCAAGGCTACTAATGCATATTTCATCCCATCTTTGTCCAACTCATATGTGTTGTTTTTCCTGTTATACTTCGCTTCCCTGCCATAATGCCACAACCTTCCAAACATAATGTGACATACACCCAAATGCTTAATATCACAAACTATTTCATCCCTATAACTGCCTATGTGAAACTCAACTTTTCATTGCTCATGTACAGTTACCTAATTACTTGTTTAAAGCCAACTCACAAAATAGGGCGTGGGGTGTTTTATTCTCTCTAAACCCAATTTATCTACCATATATTCAAAAATAATATTATCCATGCAGTTATCTGAAATCATAACTTGAGAACATTTACCTTTGGACTTGCAGGTAGTCCAGAATAATCTTTCCTTTTCCAACTTGCTTTCTTTCTTGGCTACCATTTCATCCTCCTATAGCCTCTCTGCCACTTTGAATAATGTATTTAATAATGCGGATGCCCTTTGCCCATATTTCTTCTTATTAAGATCCATCCTTAAACATCAAATCTCACTAAACCACATTAGCCAAAATAATATATAATTTCCCAAAGAGCTTCTAGCTCTAATACCAAAAATGATGCAGAGGAAGGACTCTACTTTGCCAACTTGACATAAGTGAAACAATGATCCAACACCAACAATGACAAAATGCAACCTATTTCACCTTGGAAACATAGCTATAATGGCCTAATGGCACTCAAAAAAGAGAAAAACATCAAAACTTGGGAGTATTGGTCTGCACAAACCTTTCACAACATATTTCATTGATTCCCAATCCAATTACAATCAAACTATGCATAGATTTGTTCAAACATCAAGCAAACTATGGTTTTTTGACTATTTTCAAGTAAATGAGAGCACACTGTCTTTGATTCCTCACACATGACAAATTTTAAAGGATTGAGCCCAAAAGGGTTTTTGGATCTCCTTAAAATAGAACTTTTTACCAATTTTCATGAGTTTTTGATAGTGGCAAACAAAGATATGATTTTTTTTTGTGTTTCTGAAAACCCTAGGTAGGGTTTGGACCTACTCTTAGTAAAAATGCCATAAATCACACAAAACTTAATGAAAATGCATGAAACAAAAATAATTTGCAAGGTAAGACACATCACCAACTTTACAAGTCATGTGTAGGTCTGTACCAGACCGTACAAATCTATTCCATGCATGTTTTCAGACTGTAACTTTTCAAAAAAATAAACTTACATACCTGTCATTAATGAAATTGCCATATCTCACTTAAAACTTAATGAAATTGATTCAAACAAAAAATATTATAATATTAAAACACATCTTCAACCTTTCCAATTGATTTAATGTCTGTACTATTCCATACGAAGTTGTACCATCAAGTTAAAGGCCGTCTCACACAAAAATAACAAGAAAAGAATGTGCCAAATGAGTTTCATTCATTCCCGTTCTTCCCCCAACCTTCTCCAACCTTTGTGTTTAAGGTTACATTGCATATTTATCATGTTACAACCATTGGAAACTAAAAAACTGACCACAAACTCCTTTTTTAACACTAATGACAACATTTACAAGTTTTTGACAACATTTTGCAACATTTACAACATTTAACCACATTGCACCAAAACATCATAAAAGAGACTTAAATGATTCCAAATGGTCTTACATGACCTTATTGACCCAAAACCAATCAAAACTCAAAGTTTAGCAACATGACAACTAAGTGCAATAATGGTGCATCACAGGATGCCCTTGCATCAATATAACAAGCATAGTTGAATAAAAGAGAAAGAATGGTATGAATAAATATAGAAAACCAATCTTGAGTTTAAATGTGATGTCAAACACTAACTTAGTAAGAAGGTAAGTGTGGTGAACCATGTATTGTTAATATAAGTTCTAGGAAGGTGGAGTAATATACCTAAGCTACAGTTGCACATCTTGTAGTGATTAGTTGTACTCATGCAAAGTAAGTAGATGCTTCCAAAATTGAGATGAAAAGTGAATATTGTTTAAAGAAAATAGAATGTGTTTAAGTGCATTTCTCTTGTTCTATAATATGGAAAATTTTGTAAAGTGTATTGTGTTATGACATGTAAAGTGAAACCAATAATTGTGTTGTGCCCCAAGTATGAGATATAGGGTACTTGACTTGGGATAGGGGTGAGGGACGTCAAGTACAATCCCATATGTGTACCATTTGTGATGGCCATTGTGTAAGTCAGTTAGTTGTACAATGATGTAAATATAACATGTATAGATGTTTGCCTAATAAAGGAAATGTGATGTAATTCTTAAAGTAAGTCTTGTTCGTATGTGCATCTCTAGTGTATGGCACCCCTATGGGATTGAGTTCCAACTAGTGTGAATGAGGGGTTGAGGGGCAAGAGAACCTCCAATGGGAACTCCATGGCTCTCCTCGGATTGTGTTCCTGGCTTACTCCCCAACTTATAAGAGCCACACTTGTTGATTCATAGTGAAAACCTACTCCTTGATGTTTATAACCCATGGGTAAAGGATAGATTTACTTGGACCATATTGGTTACAGATTTTGGATACTCCAACAATGTAGGGAATTGATACTATGTGGAAGAGTCCACCATGATATTGCGTGCTATCATATTTATGTGGTTAGGGACCACCATTTATTACATTCTCTTATACTTATGTGGTTAGAGAACCACCATTCCCATCCTCCCCTTAGGTGGCTTTATCAAAGTCACGTGGTGCTCATAATGTGAAAGTTTTATTGTTGAGATATGAATTATTGGTAATTTTTTGATTGATGTTTTATTTTATTATATACCAACAATGTTAAATTTTAAACTTCTTTTATTGGGGCTATTTAGCCATTTGAAGGTTGTCATAGTCTATTACCTCAAGGACTTATTTAAATTCTATTTTTTTGAATTAAGATTGGAATGTTGAAATGTAGCTGCAACTGATCTTATTTGGTTTTTCCTCTTGAATTTATAATTTTTTGTTTATTGAAATGTTGGTTTATGATTTTGTGTTACTCGGGTTGAGGCTTCTTATTGTTTGCTAACTGCTGGAAAGTGTGGTGTAATGTGACATCTATTAAACTGCCATATCCCGGAGGTTCTTTGGCAGGTCATATGGGGGAGTAGATGCATTGGGGAATTATGAATTAATTGAAAGGGGTTGCAAATGGGACCGGTATGGGACGGTCATTAATCCATTCTTCCCCTAGTTCTATGATTATTATTTTTGTACCTTCCTCTTGGAGGCTAAACCCCTTACACAAACAAGGGAAGGTACCTAGGAGATGTATAGAAGGGTCCTTAGAGAAGGGCCTTGCGACCATCTCTCCCAATGGCTATGGTACCCAAGAATCTCCATCCTTGTAAAACCCATTGTGTGAGCCTTGTGATGTGAATTATGTGTAAATTGTTGTGATGTATGGATAAATTTGTAAATAAGTGACATGTGAAAATACTTGATTGTTATGTGAGAAAGAAAGTGACCAAATAAAATTGGGCCTACTATTCTTGAGACAAGAATTGACATTGGAACAAAAATATTTTTTTCAAACATCATGAGTGATGTTTATGATGCAAAAGGGAACTTTGAAGGTTGTCCAAGAATGTTAATATGTTTGGATAGATGTTGGTGTAATTTTCAGTGGAGAATGCTAACTTCATGGATCACTACTAACATTTGTTATATTGTGACTATATCAAATAAATATTCTATGGTGATAAATTTTGATCTAAGTATTTAGATGTTTGATTCATGGAAGGAATATCTTTAATGTGTGCTTATAGTTTCATGTTGGATTGTCTCATCAAGAAAGTAAGGTAATTAATATGTTTAATAGATTTACATGCATTGCTATATAAAGAATACGATTTAGACCCTAACGACTTCCAAAAGGAAGTCAAAGCTAAGGGGAGGGGGATGTAAGACCCCACCTTGCATGTGATTATTGCATGTGACTAGTAAAACCCTAATCTTTTTAATGTTTTCTTAAATAAATGGTAAGAAATAGTGTGATTATGTGACAATAGTCTTGCATTTCATTATGACATTTTTATTGACGCTACCATGAAGGAGTTAGGACTTGTAAATTGTGAATATGAGTTGAAATTATGAATGAAATTATTGTACAATCAAATCTTATTTCAGCTATTAGATTAATGTGATATAAGATTGTTGCTTATGGTTTCATTGGTAATGTGCGAGAAAGGAATAGTGTCCCTACGAGAAGGGAAGAGCATTGAGAACACATCAAAAGACATCTCTTTGAGGTCATGAATTTGAACCCTTTTTTGGGGCTTAAAAATAAGTAAAGTTAATAAGTTGGTAAATTAAGGTGGTGAGGGTTGATATTAAAGGGATAATTGATTATGTGTTATGTGGACCTGTAAGTAGGGCTAGGGATTAGGAACCCTTATCCAAGTGTGAAACTCGGATGGATATTTATGTGGGTCTTTAAAGAGGGTTTTTGGTCAATTTTCTTGGTTGGGATGCAAAAATGAACCCCCTAGGGTCTATACCATAGTGGTAGGGGTCAAGTGGGATGCAATAGGGCTCCAAGGACATGATTTGACTCCTAAAAAGTCCTCATAATTGTTAGGATTTAGGTGCCATCAACCTTGTAAATCCTTTAATTAATTATTCTCCTAAAGTGTTGTCAACATTTACCCATAAGAGGTGAAACCGTTCAACCAACGGTGGTGAAAGAGACGATGTAAATGTAGTGTTACTGTTACCGTTTGTCATTTAGGAAAAGGACAAAATAGCTAGGTGTCCCACTTGGAATCTTCTAGAATGAGGTTGTTAGGATGTTGTAAGAGCATCTATGACATGTATGATAGTTGTCATAAGATGCTATGATAGTATGACAGATTCTTATGACAAGTATGACATATTCCTATGAAAGAATATGCTATCTTTGACCCCAGGTGCTCATGCATAAGTTATGCCTTATGACAGCTGTAAGAGCATCTGTAAGAGGATATTTTTAGGATGTCATGACCATTTCATGAAGGGAGGTGTGGGTTTTGCTAGGTGGTATTGCTGCCTATTGTTTGGTGAAACCATGGTGGTTTTCATCCTCACAAATCTCTTTAAATAGGGGCCTTGAGCTAGAGTTATGCAATTCAGTTTTGCAGGTTTGCAAGGTAACAGGGTGTTGCAGGATTTTACAGTGATGATAAGAGAAGTCTATTGTTGCATGTAATATTTCATAATATTAGTAATATACTTGCCTCTCTTTCGGTGGTGGAGTTTTTTCCCTTTGGGATTTCTCCACGTAAATCTGTTGTTGCATGTGTTATGATTCTTCTATCTCTCTCTCTCATTCTTTCTTCACACTAAGGCTAAAGGTTAAATCTACATATTTCAGATTTGCATTCACCTATTTAAGTTCATATTGCAAGCTTTCTTAACCTTGATAATTAACATTTGGTATAAGAGCTAATGGTTTTGTTAAGGGGAGCTTCCTTTTAAAGTGTTGAAGGTTTTTGCTGTAGTGGGAGCTTTTGTGTTGTGAGTTTTGCAGATTTGTGAAAGATTGTATACCATGGCCTCCACCTCTCGTCAAGATATTGAGAAGTTCAATGGCACTAGTTACGAGATGTGGAAGTTGAAAGTGAAGGATCTCCTTGAGGAGAGAGATCAGTGGTTACCAGTTTCAGTTGATAAGAAGCCATCTACTTCAACCTTGTAGGATGAAGATTGGAAGAAGTTAGACAAGAAGGCTCGAGGGACCATTCAGTTGTGTCTCACTGATTCTGTCCTCCTGAATGTCTCTTCATAAGACATGCCATACAAGCTTTGGAGGAAGATAGGTGAAATCTATCAAACTAAGAGTTTTTCTAACAAGTTGTATCTCAAAAGATGTTTATATTCATTAAAGATGAAGAATGGTGATTCTATTGCTGAACATTTGAATGCTTTTAATTTGATCATAAGTCAGCTTGCATCTATTGATGTTAAAATAGAAGATGAGGATAAATGTATTCTATTGATTTGCTCTTTTCTGGAATCTTGGGAAAATTTAATTATGGTTATAACAAGTGGTGGTGCAAAACCTAAGAGAGCAGAGTGAAGTGTTGGAACTGTGGTAAACATGGAAATGTGAAGAAGGAATATAGAAATAAGAAAATGAATGCAGATTCCTTCACGAAAAAGTCCTCTGATAACAGTGATTCTGATGCTTTGATTATTTCAACTAACAAAGTTTGCAATGATGCTTGGCTTATTGATTCAGGTGCTTCCTTCCATATGACTCCTCACAAGGAGTGGTTTTCTACATACAAATAATATGATGGAGGGGAGGTCTTCATGGGTGACAACAAATCACAAAAGATTGTTGGTAAAGGAAAGGTAAAGTTGTGTTTCAGTGATGGGAGGATTAAAATCCTTGATGATGTTTTAGATATTCCAGGACTTACAAAAATTTTAATTTTGGTTTCCAAGTTGAATGATTATGGAATGAATGTGACATTTGACAAGTCAAGTTGCAGGATGGTAAGGGGAAGTTTGGTGGTTGCTAAAGGATCTCAGATAGGGAATCTATTTACGTTACATGCCTCTACTTTTTGTAACTCCTCTTTTGTAACAAGCACTGAAAATGCATGTATGTTGTAGCACCATAGATTGGGTCACATTGGTGAAAAAGGTCTTAGGACCATACTCGATAAGAAACTAGTAGACAGTATTTCTGATTATTCTGTTGGTAAAAATGATTTATGTGCGGATTGTGTGTTTGGTGAACAAAGCAGGTCATCATTTCCTAAAGGAACTAATAAAGCTAATGGATTGTAAGAACTAATTCATTCAGATGTATGTGGTCTAGTGGATACAAATTTTTGAGTAGATCATGTTATTATGTTTCCTTCATTGATGATTACTCAAGATATACTTGGATTTATTTTATGCATACAAACTCTGAAGTTTTCATCAAATTTAAGGAATTTAAGGCATTGGTTGAAAAGCAAACAGATTATAAGATAAAAGTATTGAGATCTAACAATGGGGGTGAATACTATTCTCAGGAATTTGATGAGTTTTGCAAATATGCAGGAATTGTTAGGAAAAAGACTACACCTTACACACCCCAACAAAATGGGGTAGAAGAAAGAATGAACAGTACATTAATGGAAAGAGCTAGGAGCATGTTAAGTAGTGCTAAGTTAGATAAATGTTTTTTTGGGCAGAAGCTATTGGTACTGCTTGTTATTTAATTAATAGATCTCCTTGTAAAGCTCTTGTTGATAAAACACCTTATGAAGTGTGGTTGGGTAAAAAGCCTTCAGTTTCACATTTAAGGGTCTTTGGTTGTGAGGATTTTGTTTATGTTCCTAAAGAGAAGTGGTCTAAATTGGATCCCAAATCTCAGAAATGCATCTTTGTAGGTTATGGTGAAAATATTAAAGGTTATAAACTTTGGAATCCACTAACATGAAAGATGATATTTTCTAGAGATGCTATTTTTAGGGAATTTAGAGCTAACTTTGAAGATGAGCAACCAAAGGAAAAGTCAAAAATAGTGCATTTAGAAACTAAGCAAGAAGATGCACATGTGGAAGAACAAAGAGATGTACAAGAAGATGGAGAAGAAGAAGAGAGTTCTAAAGAATCTGTTGTAATAGAAGAAGTTGAAAACAATGAGGATGAACATGAGGAGGAATCTCTTACTCCACCTTTGAGAAGGTCCACAAGACAATGAAATCTAGTTGACAGGTATAGCCCACCTAATTTTCGTTGTAAATTTTCTTTGATATGTACTAATGATGAACCTAGATCTTTTAGGGAGGCTCTCTCTTCAGAAGAATGTGAGTCTTGGATGCAGGTCATGCAGGATGAGATGATGTCTTTGAAAAACTATGACACCTGGGATCTTTTTAGTTTTCCCAAAGGAAGAAAGGCCATTGGTTGTAAGTGGGTATATAAAAAGAAGTTTGGTGCAAACGGTAAGTTGGAATGGTACAAGGCCAGATTAGTGGCCAAGGGCTACTCCCAGAGAGAGGGAGTTAATTTTGGTGAAATATTCTCTCATGTTGCTAAGTTAACTTCTATTAGATTCCTTTTATCCATTGCTGCTGCTTATGATTTAGAAATAGAACAAATGGATGTTAAAACTGCTTTCTTGCATGGGGATCTCAAGGAAGAAATTTATATGCAACAGCCTGACGGTTTTGTTGTGAAAGGAAAAGAACACTTGGTTTGCAGGTTAAAACAGTCTCTATATGGTTTGAAATAGTCACCTAGGATGTGGTACCAAAAGTTTGATGCTTTTGCATTAACGATGGGTTTTGTTAGAAGTGAAGAGGATCACTTTGTTTATTTTAAAGTTATTGATGATCAGATACTGATTATTGTCTTATATGTGGATGATATGTTGTTCATTGGTAACAATAAGGCAATGATTAGGGAACTTAAAACTTAGCTTTCTGGCACATTTGATATGAAAGATTTAGGGGCTGCTAAATATATTCTTGGGATGGAAATCATTAGGGATCGAGTTCACAGAAAGCTTTGGTTAAGTCAGAGTAAGTATGTTAACACTATTTTGTAGAGGTTTAATATGTAGGACTGTAAACTAGTAAATATTCCATTTCCTGTTGGTACTAAGTTCAGTTTAGACATGTGTCCTAAATTGGATGATGATATTGATGAAATGTCTAAAGTTCCTTATGCTAGTGCTATCAGTAGTTTAATGTATGCAATGGTTTGTACTAGACTAGATATAGCCCAAGCAATGGGAGTTCTAAGTAGGTTTATGTCTAACCCTGGTAAAGAACATTGAAATTTTGTTAAAAGGGTATTTAGATATTTGCAAGGCACTTCTGATTACTGTTTGGTTTATCATGGTATTGACAATGTTGATAAGTCATTGGACATATAGGGTTTTGTTGATTCAGATTGGGCAAGTGACTTGGATAGTCGAAGGTCCACTAGTGGCTATGTGTTTACTTTATTTGGAGGTTCAGTAAGTTGGATGAGTAAAAGACAACCTACAATTGCTTTGTCCACAACTGAAGCAGAGTATATGGCTGCTACACATGCCTCTAAGGAGGTGGTTTGGTTATAGAGACTTGGTAATGGTATTGGTTTTGATTGTAGGATAGTGAGGATCGGATGTGATAGTCAGAGTGCCATATGTTTGGCTAAAAATCCTATGTATCATGCTCGTACTAAGCATGTTGATGTTCAATATCACTTTGTGCAAGAAATGGTTGAGAATGGACATGTCTTGATTGAAAAAGTTGACACTTTGGATAATGTTGCAGATTCTCTTATGAAGCCAGTCACCACGGAAAAGTTCTCTTGGTGCAGAAAGGCCATGGGCCTTGATCACTGTACTTAATTATATGTAAGTTGTATCTCTATGGGTGTAATTTAAAATGTATGATGCCAACTAGGAGAACGTTAGGATTTAGGTGCCATCAACCTTGTAAATCCTTTAATTAATTGTTCTCCTAAAGTTTTTTCAACATTTACCCATAAGAGGTGAAACCGTTTAACCAATAATGGTGAAAGAGACAATGTAAATGTAGTGTTACCGTTACCGCTTGTCATTTAGGAAAAGGACAAAATAGCTAGGTGTCCCACTTGGAATCTTCTAGAATGAGGTTGTTAGGATGTTGTAAGAGAATCTATGACATGTATGACCGTTGTCATAAGATGCTATGACAATATGATAGATTCCTATGACAAGTATGACAGATTCCTATGACAAAATATGCTATCTTTGACCCCAGGTGCTCATGCATAAGTTATGCCTTATGACAACTGTAAGAGCATTTGTAAGAGGATTTTTTTAGGATGTCATGACCATTTCATGAAGGGAGGCATGGGTTTTTATAGGTAGTTTTGCTGCCTATTTTTTGGTGAAACCATGGTGATTTTCATCCTCACAAATCTCTTTAAATAGGGGCCTTGAGCTAGAGTTATTCAATTCAGTTTTGCAGGTTTGCATGGTAACAGGGTGCTGTAGGATTTTACAGGGATGATAAGAGAAGTCTATTGCTGCATGTAATATTTCATAATATTAGTAATATACTTTCCTCTCTTTCGGTGGTGGAGTTTTTTCCCTTTGGGGTTTCTCCACGTAAATCTATTGTTGCATGTGTTATGATTCTTCTATCTCTCTCTCATTCTTTCTTCACACTAAGGCTAAAGGTTAAATCTACATATTTTAGATTTGCATTCACCTATTTAAGTTCATATTGCAAGCTTTCTTCACCTTGATAATCAACAATAATGAGGAGTGATGAATTTTGAGGAGAGGATGGGGGTGAAAAGATTGAGGGGTTGTCCAAGTGCATGTTCCCCTCTTTAATGAGGAAATATCCTCATTTTTGGAGGGAGGTACACTTCACACCTCCCCATTCAAAGGTTGTAATTTTAAACTCATAGACATCTTGGAGAGGAAGGAAGAGTGGGGTGTTACCCACTTCTCTTCTTGGAGAACTTGAGTGGAGATGGTAAAAAGAATGAGGAGAGGAGAGGAGTCCACCTCTTTTGGAAGATAGAGATCAAGATGGATTGGTTTGGAGAGGAAACATGGATAAAAGAGTTCAATCCCTTCACCTAAAGAAAGAGATAAATTTTGCTCTACTTTCATTCTCCCTTGTTTATTTGTTGTATGATGGTGTCATGATTGTATGGATATTTGTTGAATAGGGTAAGTGGGGGGCCTATATGTATGTAATTTGATGTTGTGTCATTTTTACCTCTTTTGTAAAGTTGGCGAAGACTCCATTCATCATCGTGGGGTTGAAAGATTTCTTGCTTGGGGGTATGGCTAGAGCCCATGAGGCTTCATGATGCCATTACAATAAGCTGGAGAGCAAGCCTTACTAATTTTGTATGTTTTTTTATTGTATTATTAGATATTATTGTAATATTGAAAGTAGTATTTTGTTGAAAATGGAGGGATGAAAAGAGAAAGTCCTTGTTATGTGCATGCACAAATCACAGTTTCTTAATATATTTTTGTGATCTTAAATTTAAAGAAGTAAGTTCATATGTGTCAAATGAATAACTTAGAAAATAAAGCCTTATCATTTTGTATGAAATTATTTACAAATTTATTTAGGAGAATCAAAGAAAAATGCTGATTGATCTCTTTACACTGTCAACTCCTTATTTCATTTAAAACATCGTAAGAATGAAACGGTTGAACCCATTTAGTAATGAAAAAATGAACAACCGTAAGATGAATCTTTTTGCAGCTAAGAATCTCATAATATAATTTTAAGGAAGTTTTAAGGACCAAATCATGTTAGTAGATTTCACCTATCGAAGATAAGTGAATCTAAATATCAATGTTTATAAGTATAAACAAAACAGAAATAAGTTGCATATATAAATATTGCTTTTTACCTAGCAATGCATGTAGGTTTCATCTTGATGCTATTTCCTTTCCTTTTTATTTTTTTTCAATAAAATTAGACTAAGATATAGCTAAACTCTAAACCATATCAAAGAATGTGATGAGCATGAGCATTTGTTAAATTAATTGGCACAATTTACATTACAACAAGATGTATTTTCACTATTCAGTATTGAGGTAAAATTTTAAAGAAATAAACATTTATACAATTTCTATCAAATAGCATATGAATTATATTTAGATATGTATTAAATTAATTATATACTTACATTAATTTTTGGATCGAAACAAGAAAAATAGATCTGCACATTTGAATAGGGTTAATACAATTTTCTGTTGTCCGTACTCTGCGAACAAAGGTTTTAAAAGAGGCTTCCTTTCCCCCCTAGCTTCATGCTAGAATAAATGAAATATAAAACATAAAATAAAAAATAAAATAAAATTCCTTTATGGTTTTGCGCTATCACCTTTTCTTAAACCATCCATCAAAACTTTGATCCACTATAGAATGGTTTGCAAGCCTTGACCAATATCTGCTTCTTCACATTGTAAGTCCATAATCTTGTTTACTCTTGAACCAACTAACAATACTCATTTTCTTATACAAAAATCTTATTGGCTGCTAGAAGATCTTCTCATTAGACCCACTTTACTCTAAGGTTCTACAAACTACTATAAAACAAAGATGGCTTTGGCAAGATGCGTTAAAAGATGAGTTATGGGAAGAGTGTAAAACATTGACTTATTCAAAATACATTATCTGTAGGAAGATAATGATTTCTTTGAGCATCCCTTGGGTTGGTGAAACACTAAGCGACCATTGTATTGTCACTATAAAAAAACCAATTTTCTTGATGGATCTTTGCAACCTATAAGTGGCACAATAGGCTGCAACCTCCATAGACAGTGAGCATAGAGACCATTGTCCTATGTTGGGTGTGGTCTACATCGGCCCTGGAGTGCTAGAATTGGAGCTTCCACAACCAAATAGCATAAGGGTCGCTAGCATTAAAATAAAATAGCTATTTAAACTGGTCCTCACAGTATTTAAACACAAATAAAAGGGCTAAGCTTAAACACAATAAACCTGCAATCTGAGGATTTTGGTGCCTATTCAGTTCCTTGGGCAATGAATTTTTGTGGCATGCATCCAACAAGAAAAAGTTAGGGTTGTAAAACTTATCTAACATAAAGTCCTTACCAGGATTAAGTGTCCCACTTCCTCAGATAATTCTCTTGCTATTTTTAATTTGGTCAAAAGAAAGAATAAAAAGGAGATATCGAACCTACTAATTTTTTTTTCCTTTGGATGGTTGCCAACATAGTTCATAAATATAGCTGTCAGAAATATACTAACCTTTTTGAACGAACCACCCTCATTTATTGCCTTGTCAGCATAAAATATTGGAGATCTAGTAATTCAAGGCTGTGGCATGATTATTAAGCTACCAACCTCTAATTAATTTAAAAGAGTAAATTCTCTAAAAAGTAGTTGCGTCACTGTCAACACTATTGCTGACTTCGTTAGCCAGTGGAAAAATAAAGAAGATTAAGTCTCAGAGGATGTTATTGCATGGATCGCCCCAATAATTTGTATCCATAATAATAATTTTTGCATCTAGTGGTATTACTTTTTGAGAGCAAAATTAGTCAGTTCTGATAACTGCAACATGAGCTGAAATACCATGGAAAGAACATTGGTGATTACTATGTTATTAATGCTAACTCAAATAAAATGGGTATTAGTAGCAATTTATTTATTGCAGCAAATGTGGCTATTGGTATTTATGAATTAATGACTTTTGGGGGAGGGTGTTATAGGTTATTCAATAATGCCAATAATAATACTATCTTTAGGAAATCTTAAACACTAAAGAGAAAATCAATATGATGATCTAATATTGTCAAGTAAAATAGTTTTACTTAATCTTGTAAAATCATGAATAATGTTCACTTATAATATTAATATAATATCATCAGCATTAGATTATCAATCTCTTAATAAAAGAGTTTTAATTAGGTATGTATTTGTTAAGAAAATCTACATTGTCATTAAATCTTAATCATGGGTAATTTATAGTAATATAATAGAGCTTAATCGTTGATTAAAATAATAATAAATAGAACAAAATAATATATAATAAGAATAAGAGAATTATTATATTATGGGTTTAAGAATAATTTAGTTTGTTACTACTATCGTCTAGAATTAATTACATTGGGATACACAATAATATAAATATTACATTGCTGCCAAAAGGATGAAGTGATTGCCAATATTTTAATGATTAAATAATAATATTATTGTTATTGTGAATGTTGATTTTATTATTTATGAATTAATGTTAATAAAATATCAAAATTAATTATCTTATAAATGATGATTGAGCAACAATAGCATTGAAATTAAGTTAATATTTTTTTGGGTAGGTAAACGCTTTTGACTGGAGCTATGAACCAGTGAGGCCACATTTGGGGGACTTCATCCCTATCATTCTGATTCCATCCTTTCCCATCTCCCATCTCCCTCCTCCTCCTCTTCCTTCATCTCCTTATCTCTTCCTCCTTGGTCCTCTCTCCATCTTCTCCCTTACCTCCTCCTCTCCTCTACTCTGTCACCTCCACCTCTTATGCTGTTGCCTCCTCCAGCCTTACTGCCGTCACTTTCCTGCCTCCTACCGCTACCTCCTACGCATCTACAGCTGCCAGCTACAACCTGTCACCACACCTCTGTAGGAATTCCACCCACCAACCTCCACCTGCAAATCGTTGGGTGCCTACACACCAACGACCCCTGCCTCTGACTCAGTATCATCCTCTGTCCTTCATTCTTCGACCTCCATCCTCCAACCACCATCCACCGTCCTGCAACTTTCTAGTGCCAACGTTCGACCCACCTCCCACACTCTGTGGGACTCAAACACCCGATGCAGTGTTTAACATTTCCTTGCAATAATCGTTGCACTATGGGGTCATCCCCAAAATTAAGTTAATATTAATATTATATTAAATAGTATTATTAAAGGAAAAAAGAAGAAGAAAGAAATATTAAATAAAGTAACTATGATGGAAAGAAGTAGTAGGTTAATTTAATACTAATAAAATATGAGAAAATAAAATAAACAAATAAATAAAATCTCAATATTAATGTTAATGGTAAGTATGGTAATTATATTATCAACATTAGTATTTAAGGCATTGCTACAAATATGGATTTTATTAACCAATTTAATCACTATCCAAAGACATTAATAATAACATAAATTAAAAAAAAGAGACAACATTAAGAATTAACATAGTCCATATTTTTTTATTAGAGGGAAAAATAGGTTTTGAATGGACCTGAAACCATTTACAAACAGGTTTTGAATGGACCCAAAACCATTTACAAACAGGTTTTGAAGGGACCTGAAACTCGAACTAGGACCGATCATGTTGCCAAAAGAAAAATCCAAGTACAACCAACAATGAAACAAAGACAAAACCTCAACCCAAACCAACAACAAAACCCAACTGCCAAACACAAAACCAAGAATTTATAGGGATCTTGAGCCCATAGGTTTTAAATTTGATGTAAAATTATAAACATAGAAAGTGGTGTTAAAGAAACATTAGTATTAATATTGCTATTATTATGGACATTCATAGGTAAGGAGTGTAATAATAGTAAAAATAGATTTGTGTGAAAGTCAAAAAATATTTTACTATGCGAACAAATAAGAACTAACTAATGGAAAAATATTTATATTTATCCATTGTTAAAGAATGCAATAAGAAATATGAAATTTAATACGTGCGCCTTGCCTCAGTATTGATGTCATTTATATATACAAATTAACAATATTATTATTTCACATATTTAACTATATAAAGTAGCGATAATAATATTACATTTTTTTAGTTATATAAAATAGTAATGTTAATATTACACTTATTTAATGATGGGTAGATAATCTTTACTTGCAATGAATCACAATAATGTGGAGTTAATAATATTGTATAAAATAATAATATTGATATTCCACATATATAATGGAGCCGGCTAACTCCTAGAAAAAAAGCACCTATGTACATACATAAACGCATGAAAAAATACATAACAACATACATGGAAACATACATAATATGACGAGATGTCGTAGTGCGGGGCCCGCCAGATGGGCGATCAGTGACTAAACCGGCAGACGGGACCAAACGTCTGAGGATTGGTAGGTAGGAGTTAATGACACCGTCAGGTGGGTTTTCCCTCTTGTTGCTGGGAAAAAAAGGTGGGTGCCTTAGCTTTGTCGTGAAGTTTCTTTTGTTTGGCACGGGAAAAGTGAAAGGGCATGACATGGGCCTTTTCTGTTTGGACAAAGAAAGGTGAAAATACTATTTGCTTCTAGTTTGCACGTTGAAAGCTGAAGGTCTGAGTGCACGTGGACGAGTTGGAGGAGAAAACCATCCAAATCTAGGTGTTATTTTGCAATGTGCACGTTGTAAGCTGAAGTTTGGAGTGCACGTGGAGGAGTTGGAGGAGAATACCGACCAAATTGAGGTGAGGGGTGCTAAAAAATTCAGTTGCAGGCATAGGGTTTTACAAGACCTTGTACTTTGTAATTTGGGAAACACAATGTGTAGGATTTCAGTTACCTGAATGTCCTTGTTTAAATGTATGAATGTCTTCAAAATCACAAATTCCATTGTTGTGTTTAAATTGTGCATGATTGAAAAAAATGCACAAAATAATTGTAACTGGGAAAACACAATGTTGGGTTTCAGTTATTTGAATCTCCCTATTTAAATGTAAAGGGTTGTCTCATGGTGGGTTACTTGCATCTTAACAGCCACGGTTTTGCAACATGGAAGGTTACAAAACAGTATGAATGTCTTCAAAATCACACATTCCATAGCTGTGTTTAAATTTTGCTTGATTGAAAAAAAAAGTGCACAAAATAATTATAAATGGGAAAACACAGTGTTGGGTTTCAATTATTTGAATCTCCTTGTTTAAATGTAAAGGGTTGTCTGATGGTGGGTTGCTTGCTTCTTAACACCCACGGTTTTGCAACATGGAATGTTACAAAATAGTATGAATGTATTCAAAATCACACCTTCCATTGTTGTGTTTAAATTTTGCATGATTCAAAAAAAGTGCAGAAAATAATTATAATTGGGAAAACATAATGTTGGGTTTCACTTATTTGAATCTCCCTATTTAAATGTAAAGGGTTGTCTCATGGTGGGCTGCTTGATTCTTAACAACCACAGTTTTGCAACATGGAATGTTACAAGACAATATGAATGTCTTCAAAATCACACATTCCATTGTTGTGTTTAAATTTCACACGATTGAAAAAAAAAGTGCACAAAATAATTGCAATTGGGAAAACACAGTGTTGGGTTTCAGTTATTTGAATCTCCATGTTCAAATGTAAAGGGTTGTCTCATGGTTAGTTGCTTGCTTCTTAACACCCACAATTTTGCAACATGTAATGTTACAAAATAGTATGAATGTCATCAAAATCACACATTCCATTGTTGTGTTTAAATTTTGCATGATTGAAAAAAAAAAGTGCACAAAATAATTTTAATTGAGAAAACATAGTGTTGGGTTTCAGTTATTTGAATCTCCCTATTTAAATGTAAAAGGTTGTCTCATGTTGGGTTGCTTGCTTCTTAACATCCATAGTTTTGCAACATGGAATGTTACAAAATAGTATGAATGTCTTCAAAATCACACATTCCATTGTTGTGTTTAAATTTCACACGATTGAAAAAAAAAAAGTGCACAAAATAATTGTAATTGGGAAAACACAATGTTGGGTTTCAATTTTTTGAATCTCCCTATTTAAATGTGAAGGGTTGTCTCACGGTGGGTTGCTTGCTTCTCAACACCCAAGATTTTGCAACATGGAATGTTACAAAATAGTATGAATGTCTTCAAAATCACACATTCCATTGTTGTGTTTAAATTTTGCATGATTGAAAAAAAAAGTGCACAAAATAATTATAATTTGGAAAACACAGTGTTGGGTTTCAGTTTTTTGAATCTCCCTATTTAAATGTAGAGGGTTGTCTCATGCTAGGTTGCTTACTTCTTAACACCCACGGTTTTGCAACATGGAATGTTACAAAACAGTATGAATGTCTTCAAAGTCACACATTCCATTGTTGTGTTTAAATTTCACATGATTGAAAAAAAGTGCACAAAATAATTGTAAATGGGAAAACATAGTGTTGGGTTCCAGTTATTTGAATCTCCCTATTTAAATGTAAAGGGTTGTCTGATGGTGGGTTGCTTGCTTCTTAACACCCATAGTTTTGCAACATGGAATGTTACAAAACAGTATGAATGTCTTCAAAATCACACATTCCATTGTTGTGTTTAAATTTTGCATGATTGAAAAAAAAATGCACAAAACAATTGCAATTGGGAAAACACAATGTTGGGTTTCAGTTATGTGAATCTCCTTGTTTAAATGTAAAGGGTTGTATCATGGTCGGTTGCTTGCTTCTTAACACCCACGGTTTTGCAACATGGAATGTTACAAAACAGTATGAATGTCGTCAAAATCACACATTCCATTGTTGTGTTTAAATTTTTCACGATTGAAAAAAAAGTGCACAAAATAATTGTAAATGGGAAAACACAGTGTTGGGTTTCAGTTATTTGAATCTCCTTGTTTAAATGTAAAAGGTTGTCTCATGGTGGGTTGCTTTCTTCTTAACACCCATGGTTTTGCAACATGGCATGTTACAAAACAATATAAATGTATTCAAAATCACATATTCCATTATTCTATTTAAATTTTCCATGATTAAAAAAAAAGTGCAGAAAATAATTATGATTGGGAAAACACAATGTTGGGTTTCAGTTATTTGAATCTCCCTGTTTAAATGTAAAAGGTTGTCTCATGGTGGATTGCTTGATTCTTAACACCCACGGTTTTGCAACATGGAATGTTACAAGACAGTATGAACGTCTTCAAAATCACACATTCCATTGTTGTGTTTAAATTTCCCACGATTGAAAACAAAAAGTGCACAAAATAATTGCAATTGGGAAAACACAGTGTTAGGTTTCAGTTATTTGAATCTCCATGTTCAAATGTAAAGGGTTGTCTCATGGTTGGTTGCTTGCTTCTTAATACCCACAATTTTGCAACATGGAATGTTACAAAATAGTATGAATGTCGTCAAAATCACACATTCCATTGTTGTGTTTAAATTTTGCACTATTGAAAACAAAAGTACACAAAATAATTGTAATTGGGAAAACTTAGTGTTGGGTTTCAGTTATTTGAATCTCACTGTTTAAATGTAAAGAGTTGTCTCAAGGTGGGTTGCTTGCTTCTTAACACCCATGGTTTTGCAACATGGAATGTTACAAAATAGTATGAATATCTTCAAAATCACACATTCCATTGTTGTGTTTAAATTTTCCATGATTGAAAAAAAAAGTGCACAAAATAATTGCAATTGGGAAAATATAGTGTTGGGTTTTAGTTATTTGAATCTCCTTGTTTAAATGTCAAGGGTTGTCTCATGGTGGGTTGCTTGCTTCTTAACACCATTGCAACATGGAATGTTATAAAACCGTATGAATGTCTTCAAAATCACACATTCAATTGTTGTGTTTAAATTTCACACGATTGAAAGAAAAGTGCACAAAATAATTGTAATTTGGAAAACATAGTGTTAGATTTCAGTTATTTGAATCTCCTTGTTTAAATGTCAAGGTTTGTGTCATGGTGAGTTGCTTGCTTGTTAACACCTACAGTTTTGCAACATGGAATGTTACAAAACCATATGAATTTCTTCAAAATCACACATTCCATTGTTGTGTTTAAATTTCGCACGATTGAAAGAAAAGTGCACAAAATAATTGTGATTTGGAAAACACAGTGTTGGGTTTCAGTTATTTGAATCTCTTTGTTTAAATGTCAAGGGTCATGTCATGGTGGGTTGCTTGCTTCTTAACACCTACGGTTTTGGAACATGGAATGTTACAAAACTATATGAATGTCTTCAAAATCACACATTCCATTGTTGTGTTTAAATTTCGCATGATTGAAAGAAAAGTGCACAAAATAATTGTAATTTGGAAAACACAGTGTTAGGTTTTAGTTATTTGAATGTCCCTTTTAAATGTCAAGGGTTGTCTCATGGTGGGTTGCTTGCTTCTTAACACCTATAGTTTTGCAACATGGAATGTTACAAAATCGTATGAATGTCTTCAAAATCACACATTCCATTGTTGTGTTTAAATTTAGCACGATTGAAAGAAAAGTGCACAAAATAATTATGATTTGGAACATAGTGTTGGGTTTCAATTTTTTTAATCTCCTTGTTTAAATGTCAAGGGTTGTCTCAGGGTGGGTTGCTTGCTTCTTAACACCTACGGTTTTGCAACATGGAATGTTACAAAACCATATGAATGTCTTCAAAATCACACATTCCATTGTTGTGTTTAAATTTCGCATGATTGAAAGAAAAGTGTACAAAATAATTGTAATTTGGAAAACACAGTGTTGGGTTTCATTTATTTGAATGTCCTTGTTTAAATGTCAAGGGTTGTCTCATGGTGGGTTGCTTGCTTCTTAACACCTATGGTTTTGCAACATGGAATGTTACAAAACCGTATGAATGTCTTCAAAATCACACATTCCATTGTTGTGTTTAAATTTCACATGATTGAAAAAAATGGCTCAAAACAATTGTAATTGGGAAAACACAGTGTTAGGTTTCAGTTATTTGAATTCCCTTGTTTAAATGTCAAGGGTTGTCTCACGGTGGGTTGCTTGCTACTTAACACCTACGGTTTTGCAACATGGAATGTTACAAAACCATATGAATGTCTTCAAAATCACACATTCCATTGTTGTGTTTAACTTTCGCATGATTGACAAAATAAAGTGCAAAGAATAATTGTAATTTGGAAAATACAGTGTTGGGTTTCAGTTATTTTAATGTCCTTGTTTAAATTTCAAGGGTTGTCTCATGGTGGGTTGCTTGCTTCTTAACACCTACGGTTTTGCAACATGGAATGTTACAAAACCTTATGAATGTCTTCAAAATCACACATTCCATTGTTGTGTTTAAATTGCGCACAATTGAAAGAAAAGTGCACAAAATAATTGCAATTTGAAAAACATAGTGTTGGGTTTCAGTTATTTGAATCTCCTTTTTTAAATGTCAAGGGTTGTGTCATGGTGGGTTGCTTGCTTCTTAACACCTACGGTTTTGCAACATGGAATGTTACAAAACCGTATGAATGTCTTCAAAATCACACAATCCATTGTTGTGTTTAACTTTCACATGATTGAAAAAATCAAGTGCAAAAAAAAATGTAATTTCGAAAACATAGTGCTGGGTTTTAGTTATTTGAAGATCCTTGTTTAAATGTCAAGGGTTGTCTCATTGTGGGTTGCTTGCTTCTTAACACTGATAGTTTTGCAAGATGGAATGTTATGAAACAATATGAATGTCTTCAAAATCACACATTCCATTGTTGTGTTTAAATTTTTCATGATTGAAAATGCACAAAATAATTGTAATTGGGAAAACTTAGTGTTGGGTTTCAGTTATTTGAATCTCCCTGTTTAAATGTGAAGGGTTGTCTGATGGTGGGTTACTTTCTTCTTAACACCTATGATTTTGCAACATGGAATGTTACAAAACAGTATGAATGTCTTCAAAATCACACATTCCGTTGTGTTTAAATTTCGCATGATTGAAAGAAAAGTGCACAAAATAATTCTAAATGGGAAAACACAGTGTTGGGTGTTAGTTATTTGAATCTCCTTGTTTAGATGTAAATGGTTGTCTCATAGTGGGTTTCTTGCTTCTTAACGCCCACGGTTTTGCAACATGGAATGTTAAAAGACAATATGAATGTCTTCAAAATCACACATTCCATTGTTGTGTTTAAATTTCACATGATTGAAAAAAAAAGTGCACAAAATAATTGCAATTGGGAAAAAACAGTGTTGGGTTTCAGTTATAAGTACATTTTATTTGTAGCTTTGGAGCAGCTGCTTCCTTATCAACCCTTAGGACAGCAACACCCATTTTTTGGATAGAGTTTTGAGTGTCTTCAATACTTTTCTATAGCTTTGCAGCCGCTCTTTGCTTAGGTTTGAGAGTGTCTTTCTGATTAGAGAATGCAAATGTTTTTTGTTTGATAAGTTATTTACAAAACTTGTCTACCTTTTCACGTATGGCTTTCATGTCTCCAACTAACTGTTTCTCTTTTTTTACAATGAAAACATTTTCTTGTTTACACAATACGAATGCAATGAAAGGAACATCTTGAAATATATAACAAGTCTCAGGTAGACTAAAAATTGCATTTCAACTTTCTCTAATTAATAAACTATAGGAATGTTGGAAAAAACTGTGGGTTGTAGTTTCTATATTTTTTCTTGTTGTAAGTTGAAGGGTGGAATTTTTTGCTTTTGTGCTTGATGTTCTTTTGCTGGTCATGTTTCATTTTATGTTCACAGATGTTTGACTTCAGTACTTGAAATCTAGCTATAGGATCATTTTTCATTTTCTCTGCTTAGACAAATTCATATGCAAATACAAAATCTCTCGACTTTATCCACTTCTGCATTGTGATTTGTCCATTGCACATACTACATGTGCTCCTTCATCAAATTCTCGAGAGTTGTAAGAATCTCTTCAGTTAAAACATATCTCATTAAGTTTGATCTCCTTGTGTTCAAGTGTTTGTAAAGCAGATTGCTTTTCAATTTCATAAATTATAGAACCTGCTGCGTCCAGATTTGCATTGTTTCTTCACCTTTGCACATACTACAAATGATTCTTTGTCAATTAATTGAGAGGATAAAGAATCTCCTAAGTCAACATAGTATCTATATCATTCACTATGGTTTTCAATGCAAGTGAGTTTCACAATTTATTGAAATTGTGGTTTACAGTTAAAATTGCTTTTTGAATTCTTCATATGTTTCACAAATAAATGCATAAATAAATAAAGTGTTCTAGCCTACGTTCATTGAGTCATTTTTTTATCACCAGATGCAAAGATCGTGTTTTTTTATTTTCACATTGCTGGTAGCCATATAAGTAATTAAATGTTATTATTCACGTTAGGCTTATAGGCTACATATAAAGTTGTAGGTTGGACTTCCCATCCTGTTGTTCAACCTGCACTTTTTTAGTTCATGAATTGTCATATACACTTTTTTTGGTCATGTTAAGTCACCCCAAATGGAAAGCTCGATATAAAAACGTGCCTACTCAGGTAAATAGGTTTGTACACCCCATATACTATGGCATCTTAGTCTTCTTTCATGTGAGGTTGTGATTTTACCTATGCTCTTTATGTCCGCTTGGAGGTTCAAGTAGACATGTTTTCCAACATGCATTGGTTGAAAAGAAAATTTACACATGTATGACTTTCTTGATTCACTCCATTATTGATTCATGATTTTGTCAGCAGATACAATTTTTTTTATTCTTTTGGTGTTGCTGGTAGCAATTGATGCACATTTATTTACATAGAAGGTTGTCATAAAAGGTTTTGGTTTCCCTCTAACCTTTCCTCTCCATTAACACATACACATGCACCACAACCAAGGTATCTTCCCTAATACATCTATTCTTGCAACTATAGGATTAATTACATAGTGTTATGCACATTACACTCAAATGCCACATACAAAGTTACAGGTTGAACCACTCATTGTGTGGTTCAACCTTCACTTCCTTTTTTCATGAATTTCTAGATGCGCCTTTGCTGCACATGTTAAGTCACCCTAAACAGAAGGATGAATATCACAACATGCCTCCTAAGGTAAAAGAGGTTTGTACACCCCACATACTCTGAAATATTAGTTATATTTACATGTGGGGTTGCGAATTTACTTGCGGTCTTTATGTCAGCTTGGAGTTTCATTTAGACGCTGTGTTTTCCAACCTGCATTCACTTACATCATGGTTGATATGAAATTTTACACCTTTTTTCCTTTCCTCATTCTCTCCATTACTGATTCATCTTTTTTTCAATAGATGCAGCAAACATGTTATCATTTTGGCATTGTTGGCAGCAATGGATGCACTTATTCTTTTTACATACAAGGTTGTCATCAAAGGTTTTGGTATCCCTCTAACCCTTCCTCTCCTTTAACACTTACACATGCAACATAACCAACGTATCTTCCCATGATAATACATCTTTTGTTGCTATTGTATAAGTATTTACATACTGTGATGCACGTTACACTCCTACACCACATACAAAGTTCTAGGTTGAACCACTGATCATGTGGTTCAAACTTCACTTGTTTATTTCATTAATTGCTAGATGTGCTTTTTCTCCTCATGTTAAGTCATGCAAAATGGAAGGTTGAATATCACAACATTCCTCCTCAGGTAAAAGAGGTTTGTACACCCCATATACTCTGAAATCTTTGTTATATTTACATGTGAGGTTGTGAATTTACATGCGGTCTTTATGTCAGCGTGGAGGTTCATCTACATGCTGTGTTTTCCAACTTGCATTCGCTTACATCATGGTTGATAGAAAATTTTACACCTTTATACCTTTCCTTATTTTCTCCATTACTGATTCATATTTTTTTCAACAGATGCAACAAACATGTTATCATTTTGGCGTTGTTGGCAACACTGGATGCACTTATTCTTTTTATATACAAGGTTGTCATCAATTTTTTTGGTTGCCCTCTAACCCTTCCTCTCCTTTGACACATACACAGGCAGCACAACCAACATATCTTCCCATGATAATACATCTATTGTTGCTATTGTATAAGTAATTACACACTGTTATGCATGTTACACTCCTACACCACATACAAAGTTGCAGGTTGAACCACTCATAACGTGGTTCAACCTTCACTTGTTTATTCAATGAATTGGTATATGTGCTTTTGCTCCTCGTGTTAAGTCATGCCAAATGGAAGGCTGAATATCACAACATTCCTCCTTAGGTAAAATAGGTTTGTACACCCCATATACTCTGAAATCTTTGTTATATTTACATGCGGGGTTGCAAATTCAGTTGCGGTCTTTATGTCCATGTGGAGGTTCATCTACACGATGTGTTTTCCAACCTGCATTGGCTTACATCATGGTTGATAGGACTATTACTCATTTTTGTTTCTTGTCAAACTGAGTGAGCTAAAAGTGAGTACAAACTGAAAATGAAGTGCATTTAATACCTATCTTCCCTATATTGCATTCAATTGTATAAATATAAGAATCAAAGAGATTACATTTTTCAGTAATAGATTGTTGCATTTATACAAGTGCATACAATATTGAAAAAAAAATATCTACACAAATATTGCTGAAAGTGATCTTTATTGATTCAAGAGTAAAATTTTATCTCACACAAGCCATGGGATTTACCTTGTCCAATGGAAATAAAGTACAATTTATACATTGATAGATTAAAATAATGAAAATGCATATATAGGGGAAGAGGCCAGTCATTTCCTGATGACTTGTCAGAGTCTATGATCCTGCTTGGTTTTCTACTTCAAGTTATTTTTCCTTCTCTGTAGCTATCTATTTCCAACTCCTGCACCTGAAAAGAATTTACACTGAGGTTAGAGTAGAGCTCTAAGCAATAACGGTCTCTAACACTACATATACATCCACCCACCAGTGTATAAAATGTCCTTCACATGCATCAAACAAGCAATAAATTGTACATGTCCAAAAAAGAGAAACAAGATCATCAAGCCTCTTGAGCATATGCACATATTTTTCTAAATGTTTGTTTCATGTGCAGCTACAGGGTAATCATATTTCTATTTTATTCATCTTAATTCAGCATGTGGGGTAAAATGAGGCTCCTACTAGAGTTGAGCCCAACATGCTTGATAAAATGAGATATTCAGGGTGAATCTTGGTTTATACCTTGTTTTGATATGCAGATGAGCAGTACTAGTTCATGTCACAGTTGTGTTTTGCTGCCTCTTCATACAATTTTATTCTGATATTTGCTGCCTCTTCTTTAGAGATTCCCAATCTGGCATGTTGATGCTCATAAGAATGTGGTGACTCTAAAGAAAAAGGAAGCAAATGCCAGAAGAAATTGTGTTGCCTTTATGCCAGCATAATTATGAAATCGAGGGATGTACCTGGAGGTTAGGTTTTCTATGATTAGAGGTGCACAATGGACAAAATAGTGGTAGCATGTGGAAAGTACAATGACAATAATGTATGCTGTGGAAACTGCAAATGTAAAAGGAATTAATTCAAGGGTAGATTTGTTTGGTAAAGACTGTTAATTCTTGGAGTAACAGTGGATAGTGGATACAATATGATTTCTTTCAATCAGCTCTTGAAAGACTACTATATAGCATGGCAGCTGACAAATATGAATGCATGGAAGTCAGTTTTGAACAAGAACATAACAGGGGAACATAAGCTATATGAGGTACAGTGCAAATGCAAGCAAGTGTACATGAAATCACAATAAAATATGTACGGTGATTCAATATGCAAGATCAAAAGAACATAACTTATGGAAAAGAGGGCAGTTATAATACTTAGTCTTCATATGAACAGTCATCTCCAAAGGCAAGGAGGACTATTGTACAATGCAATGAAAAGATGGAGAAGGGAAACAACAGACCATACATGACAAGTTTTGTTGTTAAAGCTTTGAAGAAGAGCCTGTAGTAACATACTCTTTCAATTACTTGAGGAAATAGTGAAGAGAGCTCAATTATTGGAAATGATTCCATTTTAACAGTTGTTTCATAAGGGTAAAATGATTAAGAAATGCAGGTTGTTTATATTCATCTTACCCATAGAGCTTTAAATGAAGCATAGTTATTCAAGCACAACAACAATGATGATTATGTCATCAGTAATGAAGTTCTTTGAAACACAGAGCAAGTGGATATATCTTAAGACTAAGTCTATTCTTTACAAAGTTGAATTCACAACCAGTTCATGCAGAATGTGGTCCTAAAGCTTGTCACATAAGAAATCTACAAAGATAGCATGGAAGACAAATATATAGCAAGCATAATATTAAATGAGAATACAACCCTTAATACTCTTTGTCTAACTTTAGGGTATGAGCCTCTTCTATCAAGGGACCAGGTATAAAATATGAAGTTGAGCCTAAGCAGGGGTTTTCAAAAAGAAGATTTGTAAGGTCTTTAAATCATATCTGCACTATATAATGGCATTGAATCTCTTTGCAAATAAATGAAGGAACCGATTGACTCATGATTTCTATATTTTCCTCAAAGAGAGAAACAAAATATAAGTAAATTGACAGAGGCACGATATCTAAAAGAAGGATTGTGTTTTATCCCAGCAAATGGAATAGTAAACTATTAGGAATGAAGCCATAGCAGCCATGATGAAGAAAAAATACCCACAAACAGAAAAAAAATTGTGGCCTAGGTTTTAATATATTTGCATTCTAGATGATAGTTTTATTCAGCAAGATACATAAGAGACTCAAAAAAAAGGCAACAAATGCTAGAGCCATGATGAATACATAGAGAGCCTTGAAAGAAAGAAACCTCAAGCTGAAGCCATTAAGTGCAAACCCATTATATTTATAAAGATCAACAGGTCATGAAAAGTCAAGGAGGGTAGGAAGAGCACATATTTGATGACCCATAAACTATACAAATGCAAGAAAATAACAAGGTTAAATATGGAGAGTTTCTTATTTCATTTTACTTTGGGATGGAGCCTAGGAAACTCTTTATACGAGGGATACAACTCAGCTTGCAAAGTTGGAAACAAAATATTCAAAACATGGCCATAACCTGGAGAAACCCTTGATAGGAAAGTTCGTGGCCATTGAGATATAAGTCGAACTGAAAAGTTGAAAGCAAACATATACAAAAACCAGAGAGCCCGAAATATAGAACTTATAATTTCTACAAGAAATATGGAGCAACAAGAACATGCTTTTTCTTCAAAGATTAAAAGAGAATAATGAGGAATGCATTCACAAAAGCTTACCCGAGCTTGTTCTTTCATGTTTGCACATAATTTGTTTATGAAGATCTAGTGATCTTCCATTTGAATCTCCAAAGACTTCAAACCCTCTGTGGCAGTGTCAGTTGAGCTTCTTTGTGAAGCCTTTGCAAAAATGAAATGATTTTCATTTCTTTTTCCTTGCTTTTGTTTTAGGGTTTTAAAAACCCTAAATGCTAAATGCCGATAGATTTTAGCCATTGTTTTATATTAAAAGTCAATTGCAACTAATGGGACCCCGAGGGCCCATATGGAATTTTTATGCCTTAGAAATTTTCTAAAATGTTTTAAATATAATGCCACCTCATGATCTCAGTGGAGTCATTAATATGTGAGTGGTTTTTAAGCCTCATCGAGCTTTTGGAGATCTCCTTAAATTTTTGACATATTTATTAAATGTAAAACTAATTACTTAAGGGTGTATTTATAAACCTTAAGTCATTTGGTTATTCTTTGATGCAAAAACAAGAGATGAAGGTTGTGCTTTGAAAGCAAGTGGAGGGAATGTGTAGGGGAAGTTTTTTCAGTTTGGAGACATGAACCCATAATTCTAGGGTCATTAATATATTTTGTTGGTTGTTTTTCTTACCTTGGGTTTTGGTTTGACCAAAACCTTATTTCTCACATGTTGGAGGTATTTTAGGAGGAATCTAGAGCCTCTTTTCTAGGCTTTTCTAGGGCATCCGACCCAAGGTGGTTATTTGATCCTATTTTGGTGCAATCACTTGGGGTGGTGTTGATATTTACTGATGTAACTCATTTTTGAGTTCAGTTCATAATTTGCAGATTTTCTAGAGATAGTTCTTCATCACAGACTTTCAAAAGTTTTTTGTAACTCATTCAGTCATGCAAACTGTGAGTACCTTGGATGGTTAATAATATTGATACACTTTTACCTTCTCATTACTTGTTTGGTTGTATACATGTCATAGTGATTGATCGACCTACTTGTGAAAACTTATGCTTTTCCTTCTATTTATGTCTCATTGAAAGTATCTGCTTGCAAGAAAATATCTGTTTACAGGTTATGAGTTGTGTGAACAACACAAGGATTCAAGTCATGAAATTTTTCTTTTCTTTCAAGGGTCTTGTGTAAACACCTTATCATAAAATATTTGTGTAAAAATATGTAGAAATGAGTTGTGTAAGTTTTTAATCAATCTATTGACTGCAAAACTGAGTTTGCATGCCATTAAGTCAGTTTGGAGTTTCACCATAGGATAGAAATTTTAGTTTCATTTAAAAATTGCAATTTTCTTACCTTTTCCTCAAGAAAGAAAGTAGTAGTTTTAGGTGAGACCAATAAAGAACCAACTTTCTCTGGATGTCCTTTTCTATTATAAGGTAAACCCACAACCTTAAAAAAGTTCCCATGTTACTCATGATTAGCTGTGTCAAATCTTAGCCTAGGTGCAAATCATAGAGATAACAATTTTGGCATGCCTGGTGGGACTGTTGAATCAGACAGTTAAAAAAAAAACATAAATTATTGCTAGTTCTGATATGCTGCCAACATTCTCAAGCCTTTAGGAGGCAGATTCTTGTGTATCTGGTGACTTCTACTGTGGGTAAAGGTTTAAAACCAATGTTGTGAAGTTTTATATGAAAAAGATTCAGACAAGAAGTTCAGAGTCTTTTGACTATTTACAACTATCTCCACCTAAAAGGAAGAACAGGTTTGTTAAAAGAGTGTCCATTTCAAAGAGGTTTCAATCAACCCCACCAAGTTTCAAACCAGCTTTGAAAGCCAGTTCAGCTGTAGTTACAACCTCTATTCCTGCTATTTCAGTATAGGTCAATCAACCTCCAGCTGTGCAAATGGCTAGGAATCAACCTTTTGTCCCATTCAATGGAGGCAGTCTATTGAACTTGGCCCAACATGATGATATCCCTGTAGTAGCTTTGAAGAGCTTACCTTTTTTCACAGGAGAAGATCAAACAACTCCTATTGAATACATCAGAGATGTGGAATCTCTTTGTAGGATTCACCATATAACCCAAGAAAATGTTGCTGTCAGATTGCTTGCAGCCTCAGGAAAAGCATTCCAATGGTTTAGAGCTCTGCAAGTTGGGTCAATTGCAACTTGGGATGAGTTAGGAGACAAGCTGCATAAGCAATTTTAGGACAAGTCTGATCACCTGTCATTGATTGAGCAATTAAAAACTATAAAAAGAGCTCCTCAAGAGCAAATGACAAACTTTAACTTCATATTTCAGAAAACTTGGGACAAAATCCTAGCTACTGTGAGGCCTTCTCCTGAGCATGCCTTCTTGTACTATTTAAAAGCCATAAATAATGAAATAGCAGTTATGACACAGTCAATGGGAGGGGTGTCTTTACCAGATGCTTATGAGGTAGCAATAAGGGCAAAATAATGTTTAATTCAAGTAGGAAAAATTGCTCCTAGGCCACTAATGCCTATCTTTCCTGAGATTCAACCTAATATGCCTCTACAAATACCACCCTTTACACCTTTTCCAGCTGTTCCAACATCATCAGCTGCTATTCCAACTGTTGTTCCAGTTGCTGCAAGTCAGGAAAATGCCTCTACAAGTTAATCTCAGGAGCTTCAAGAGATCAAAAGGTTACTTCAGACTTTTGGCAACAAATTGGTAAGCTTAGAAAAGCAACAGTCATACAATAGACCTTACCAACAACAAAATCAAGCTACAAATCAGCCATATTAGAGTCAACAACAATAGTATCAGGGTAATAGACAACCTTATCAGGGAAACTATCAAGGGCCAAGAAAAAATATTAATACAAGGCCATTTCAAGTATATAATCCTGCTCCTCTTAGTGCAACCAAGGACATTGTCCCTGTTTAGAATAACTTGTCTGCAAATTATGAATGGTGCTATCCTTGCAACCGGCCTCATAATCAGGCCACTTGTTCAAATGGAATTATTAATCAAGCCTTGATGGTGCAGAGTGTTTCAAATTCACAATAGAACACACCTAATGATGGAACCTTACAACAACAAGACCAATATTCAAGTGAAGCTACCCTTTTAAGCTCACAAGGAGAAGAGTTTTGTGAAGTAAATGCAAATGATTCTCCAATTGCTACAAACACAAGAGCAAAGAAAAGATCCTTTGAACTTGAGCAGGCAACTAATAAAGGAAAAGCAGTAGCTACAGAACCATCTACATCAAAAGTTCCTCGCATTTTGCAGAGGAATCCACAAGTAGCTGCCAAAGAGCAACCCCACTTGCAAATTGAGCCTATTGTTGCAAGGGTACAACATAAGGTAAATCCTGCAGTGCCTTTCAATATTGTTGAAAATATGAAAAAGATGAATATCACCATGTCCATGTGGGATTCTTTGGCAATACCAGGTCAAAAGGAGTTGTTACAGTCTACCTTAATAGAAAAAGTAGTGACTAATGAACCTTTAGTTGATACTGTTAAGGCTGTTTTCACAAGTGTACAAAAGGATAATGATATGCAGCAAGATAAACAGTCAGGTAAAGAGTCTGAAAAGGGTGTTAAGCCTCTGCCTTTCTATGTGACATTGATTGTGGGGGAAAAACTAGTTCATAATTGCATGGTTTATAGTGGAGCTAGTAGTTCAGTCATGCCAAAGAAGATTGCAAACCAGCTGGGACTAAAATACCAGCCCCTTGAGAAAGGAGTGCTTCAGCTAGATGGTGTGGACATCAAATCTGCAAATGGGAACAATCTTAACATAATATCATTATGTTAGTCCTTTGAAAAACATTAGATTTAACATCCCTATGAAATACTTGACTATGATAAAATATGCAAACTAAATACAACAAAGATAATGAAATGTAAGCATATAAAAACATAATCAAAACTTTATTTCATAGTGGATTGGTGCTATTGTTGAAAATAGCCCTTTCCCAACCCTTGATAGATAAGCTAGTGATAATGATGGACAAGATCATTTCTCAAATGAAGAGAGTGACCTTGCATGATATTGGAGATGAAAATGCTAAGATTGTGGAGTGATGGTGGGAAAAATCAGTTCTCCTGAAGAGAGTGACTTTACATGAGTGATTGTGGAGGATTTGATAAAAGATGAAGCCTCTATTTTATAGATTTTCAATTGCTAAGAGTGATCAAGAGGGGGCAATGTGGGATAAAAAACAAGCCAATGAAAAGAGGCCACTTGTCATCATGTGACTGGTTGATGCATGTGCAAGATTTGGGAAATGTGCCCAAGAGGGGGAAATTTCAAATTCAAATTTGGGCAATAAATTTTGAGAGGGGGAGAAGAAAATGAGAAATAAATGCAATGTTAGAGGGACAAGTCAACTTGTCATGTTTTTCAAACTTGAGGAAATATTCCCCATAAATGCCATGTTGAGTGAAAATTCTGATTTAATAAATCAATAAATCAATAAATTGATTTATTTGTGCAAGTGGCATAATCTAGAGAATGCAAGTGGGTAAGATTAGAATTTAATCATGGTTAGATTAAATTAATGATGATTAGGGTGTTTGACCTCTTTGACTTGAATATTTGACTTATTTAAATCAAGAAGGATGGAAGATGCATTTGGGATTTAATTAAATAAAAGGATTGATTTATTTAATTAAAAGGAGGGTGATGGGATCAAGTTGATTTATTTGATTTAAACTGATGACTTTAGGAGATTGATAAATAAACTTGATTTATTTGCCAAATGGATGAATATGACCTATTTGAATGCATGATGCTAATTTTGCATGTCTATAGATGGTACAATAGTTAACACTGTGGGTGTTATCAAAGATTTGGGACTCACATTACATGCCTGTCCGAATTTTTCAATTCCCCAGGATGTCTTCATCATTGAATTACCTCCTTTCTTTACCATGTGTTTATCAAGGGACTTCACTGCAAAGATTGGATGATATCTATCTTCTAACTAGTCCCATATGCTCTTTATGACCAGATATGGAACAAAAGTAACAGTTAAATTAAAATCATTGGAAAAGGATCACATTGAACCTTATGTGCCAAGTGTAGTTAATGTTAACTATGCTATTTTTGAAGACAGTGAGCTTGCTGCAACTTAGGAACTACAAGCCGAAAGTATACTAGAGGTGCTGCTAAATGAGTGGGAAGAAAAAAATCTAATAGATAATCCAAATGAACTAATTCAGGAGATTGGATTGGGTATTTATGTGCTGCATGAACCATAAACAAAGATGCCAAACATTGAAAAGAAAGCAGAACAACAAGTACCACAACATAATAAGCTATGTCAGATGTACTTCAATGGCTCCAGAAGTAGAAATGGAGTTGGTGGAGGTGCAATGTTGATTTCTCCACAAGGTGATAGGTATTATGCTACTTTCAGATTTTGCTTTTCCAGTTCTAACAATTCTGCTGAGTATGAAGGGATGATACAGGGTTTAGAATGGGCAAGGAGAAGAGGAATCAACTACTTACAAGTGTTTGGGGATAGCGAATTGATTGTTAATTAGGTAAGAGGGTTAAATGTAACAAAGAATGATACCTTGAAATCTTATAAACACATGGTATGGGATATGATAGAGGAGTTTGATGCCTTTAATCTAATTTCAGTCCCTACGAGTCAGAATAAGCACATAGACAGATTGGCTATAATTGGTGCTCAGTTTGACATACCCAATGAGATTAGGAAAGAAAAGGTACAACCACATGTTAAGATAGTTGTTAGGCCCTCTATCCCTGACAACAATATTAATTGGCAAGTCTTTGAAAGTGATGAGAAAATTATAAGTTTTTTGCTTGAGGAAGATCAGTTTTCTGTTGTAAATTAGGATAAGTTAAAACAACAATACGAGGATTAGATTATTCAGCTCAAGAAAAACAAGTTGCCCAGAGGTTTGGTTACATTAGAATCCATTTTCAGTACTGATGATCAACTAAAAAAGAATAAAACCAACATTCAGATTAAAGAGGAGCATTATGAAGAGCTGGAGATCTTTAAAGGTAAGCTTCTTAAGATAGGAATGCTTTCATTGATTTATGTCAAGAGTTTCAAGTTTTTTTTGCTTGGGATTATTCTAATTTGAAAGGGTTTGATCCTAGAATTGATCAACACACAATAGAACTAGAACTCAATGCAAAGCCTGTAAGAAAAAAGCAGAGACCTTTGAACCCCAAGCTTGAACCTTTAATGATTAAGGAACTAACCAAGTTAGTTGAGGGGGGTATTGTATTTCCAATTAAACACACATCCTAGGTTTCTAACCTGGTTTCGGTTAGAAAGAAAAATGGTGAGATCAAATTATGTGTAGATTTTAAAGATCTTAATATAGCATCTCTAAAAGATCATTATCCATTACCTTCCATGGAGTAGATCCTCCAAGTGGTTGCTGGTTCAGAGAGATTTTCTCTGCTTGATGGATACTCTAGTTATAACTAGGTATTGGTCAAAGAACAGGACCAATACAAGACTGCCTTTACAACAAAATGGGGCACTATGGCCTACAAGAGAATTCCTTTCGGCTTGTCCAACGCTGGAGCCACTTTTCAAAGGGCTATGGACATGGCCTTTCAAGGCTTAATCAATAAAATTGTGCTCATATATCTAGATGATATCATAGTATTCTCAAAAAATGCTGATGAACATTTGCAACATTTAAAACAAATATTTGAAAGATGCAGGGAATATGGAATCTCCCTTAATCCCAAGAAAAGTATCTTTGCTTTCATGAGGCTAAATTGTTAGGACACATAGTGTCAAAGCATGGAATCACTATTGACGCTGAGAGAGTCAAAGCCATTTTGGAGCTGCCATTACCCAGTCACAAGAAAGGGCTATAGAGTTTCTTAGGAAGAATTAAATTTTTGAGGAGGTTTATACCTGATGTTGCAAACCTTTTACAACCTTTGACTACTATGTTAAGAAAAAATGTAGTTTTTAGCTGGACTAGAGAGGCAAAATGCAATTTTGAAGCCATTAAAGAGGCTTTAGCATCAACTCCCACATTGGTAAATCCAGATTTCATAAGAGAATTTATTCTGTATGCATTTGGTAGTATTGATTCTGTTTCAACAATGCTTGTTCAGCAGAATAATGAAGGCTAAGAGCAACCCATTGCATTTTTTAGCCAAGGTTTGGTAGATTATGAGCAAAGATATTCATTTGTGGAGAAACATGTTATGGCTATTATAAGAAGCCTTAAAAATTTTAAGCCATTAATTTCTAATAATAAGATTCATTTAATGGTGGCACATCCTAGTGTGAAAGAATTCCTGTTGAGTAAGGATCTTAATGAAAAGAGAGCTGGATGGATCACTAAAGTTATGGAGTTTGATGTGGACATTAAGATCACAAAGCTGGTAAGAAGTAAGGAACTTTGTGAACAACTTGCTTCAACATCAGAAAATGAACAGAAAATAGAGACAAAGGCTGTTTTAGTCACTGATGATCAAGATCAGAATGCTACACCAGCATTAGCAGCAAGCTGGGTTCAAAATATGATACATTTTCTGCAGACTGATGAATGTCCACCAGGTTTAGACAGAGCTAAGATAAGATACTTTAGGTTACAATCCATTCCATATGTCTTGATTGATAATGCCTTATTTAGGAAAGACCTTAATGGTGTTCTGTTGAGGTGTATTGATCAAGGCCAAATTGGAGGGTGCTTCATGACTTCCATGACAAAACTGTAGGGGGTCATTTTACCCCAAAAACAATAGCATGGAAGATTATGAGGGCTAGATATTACTGGCCAACCATGTTTAAGGATGCCCGTGCATGGGCCAAAAATTGTGTGAAATGTGCAATATTTGAAGGAAAGGAAAAGCTGCCAACATTACCTTTGTAGCCAATTTAGGTGGAACAACCATTCATGAGATGGGGCATTGACTTCATTGGACCCATAAACCCACCTTCTAGTGTTGGGCACAAGTGGGTACTCACTGCTACATATTATTTCACAAGGTGGAATAAGGTAGTAGCCTTGAAGGAGGCTAATGAAACATCTATATTGAACTTTTATGATGACATAATAACCAAATTTGGAGTTCCAGATTCCATCATTTCAAATAATGCATTGGAATTTGTGGGATTCAAAGTGGCTGATTGGGTAGTGAAAAATGGGATATATTTGAACACTTCATCAAATTATTACCCCTAGGGTAATGGTTTGGCTGAAAGCATAAACAAGAACTTGATCAGAATCATAAAGAGAATAATGGAGGACAATCAAAGAGCTTGGAACACCAAGCTGAAATTTTCCTTATGGGAAGATAGGATAACTCCCAAAAGGTCTATTGGAAATTCTTCATATGTGTTGGTTTATGGCAAGGAAGCCAAATTACCTTTGTCTATAGAGCTGCCAGCTCTTGACATTATGTATCAGTTGGAAATGTTCGAGGAACAGGATCCCTTATTAGTCATATTTGCTCAGCTCATGGAGCTAGAAGAGATGAGGGACAAAGCCATGAAGTCTTTGGAGTATCATCAACTCCAAAATAAAATATTTTTTGATAAAAGGGAAACTGCTAGAATTTTCAGAGAGGGTGATATTGTGCTCAAATGGGATGAGTTGAAAAGTAGGCCAGGGAAGCATACAAAGTTTGATAGCTTCTAGAGTGGCCCATTTGTTATCACAGAGTGCAAGGAGCATAATGCATTCTAGTTGTCCAAGATGGATGGAGAGATTCTACCAATCCCAGTCAATGGGATACACCTCAAGCATTGCTTTGTTTGATCTATATTATTTATTCTTGTTTAACATTTTATGCTTTCAATAAGTGCTGCCACACCTTAGTTTAGTTGTTGTTTCCAGTTTCCCTAAGTGCTTTTTTGCACAGTTAGTTAATCTTCTGTTGCTGTTTTAGTTTTCAATAAATTCCAAGTTGTTTTGAGTCATCATGATTGAATTACAACATTGAGTCAAGTTGTTTTCAGATTTGATTTGAGTTTCTGAGAGACCCCATGCCCAATGGATAGTCTAGGTAGTTGGTCATAATGTTTAGCAGGCAAGCATGCAACAAATGTCGCCAAAAATGTTACTCATTTTTGTTTCTTGTCAAACTGAGTGAGCTAAAAGTGAGTACAAACTGAAAATGAAGTGCATTTCATATCTGTCTTCCCTATATTGCATTCAGTTGTATAAATATAAGAATCAAAGAGATTACATTTTTCAGTAATAGATTGTTGCATTTATACAAGTGCATACAATATTGAAAAAAAAAGATCTACACAAATATTGCTGAAAGTGATCTTTATTGATTCAAGAGTACAAATTTATCTCACACAAGCCGTGAGATTTAGCTTGTCCAATGGAAATAAAGTACAATTTATACATTGATAGATTAAAATAATGAAAATGCATATATAGGGGAAGACGCTAGTCATTGCCTGATGACTGGTCAGAGTCTGTGATCCTGCTTGGTTTTCTGCTTCAAGTTGTTTTTCCTTCTTTGTATCTCTCTATTTCCATCTCTTGCACCTGAAAAGAATTTGCAATGAGGTTAGAGAAGAGCTCTAAGAAATAACGTTCTCTAACACTACATATACATCCACCCACCAGTGTATAAACTATCCTTCACATGCATCAAACAAGCAATAAATTGTCCCTGTCCAAAAAAGAGAAACCGGATCATCAAGCCTCTTGAGCATATGCACATATTTTTCTAACTGTTTGTTTCATGTGCAACTATAGGGTAATCATATTTCTATTTTATTCATCTTAATTCAGCATGTGGGGTAAAATGAGGCTCCTACTAGAGTTGAGCCCAACATGCTTGATAAAATGAAATATTCAGGGTGAATCTTGGTTTATACCTTGTTTTGATATGCAGATGAGCAGTACTGGTTCATGTCATAGTTGTGTTCTGCTGCCTCTTCATACAATTTTATTCTGATATTTTCTGCCTCTTCTTTAGAGATTCCCAAGCTGGCATGTTGATGCTCATAAGAATGTGGTCACTCTAAAGAAAAAGGCAACAAATTCCAGAAGAAATTGTGTTGCCTTTATGCCAGCTCCCAAATCGAGGGATGTACCTAGAGGTCAGGTTTTCTATGATTAGAGATGCACAATGGACAAAATAATGGTAGCATGTGGAAAGTACAGTGACAATAATGTATGCAGTGGAAATTGCAAATGTAAAAGGCATTAATTCAAGGGCATATTTGTTTGGTAAAGATTGTTAATTCTTGGAGTAACAGTGGATGGTGGATACAATATGATTTCTTTCAATCAGCTCTTGAAAGACTACTATATAGCATGGCAGCTGACAAATATGAATGCATGGAATTCAGTTTTGAATAAAAACATAACAAGGGAACATAAGCTATATGAGGTACAGTGCAAATGCAAGCAAGTGTACATGAAATAATAATAAAATATGTACGGTGATTCAATATGCAAGATCAAAAGAATAGACTTATGGAAAAGAGGGCAGTTATAATACTTAGTCTTCATATGAATAGTCATCTCCAAAGGCAAGGAGGACTATTGTACAATGCAATGAAAAGATGGAGAAGGGAAACAACAGACCATACATGACAGTTTTGTTGTTAAAGCTTTGAAGAAGAGCTTGTAGTAACATAGTCTTTCAATTCCTTAGGTACTTGCTCATTGAAATAGTGAAGAGAGCTCAATTATTGGAAATGATTCCATTTTAACAGTTGTTTCATAAGGGTAAAAGTGATTAAGAAATGCAGGTTGTTTATATTCATCTTACCCATAGAGATTTAAATGAAGCATAGTTATTCAAGCACAACAACAATGATGACTATGTCATCAGTAATGAAGTTCTTTGAAACACAGGGCAGTGGATATATCTTAAGACTAAGTCTATTCTTTACAAAGTTGAATTCACAACTAGTTCATGCAGAATGTGGTCCTGAAGCTTGTCACATTAGAAATCTACAAAGATAGCATGTAAGACAAATATATAACAAGCATAATATTAAATGAGAATAAATCCCTTAATACTCTTTGTCAAACTTTAGGGTATGATCCTCTTCTATCAAGGGACCGGGTATAAGATATGAAGTTGAGCCTAAGCAGGGGTTTTCAAAAAGAAGATTTGTAAGGTCTTTAAATCATATCTGCACTATATAATGGCATTGAATCTCTTTGCAAATAAATGAAGGAACCGACTGACTCATGATTTCTATATTTTCCTCAAAGAGAGAAACACAATATAAGTAAATTGACAGAGGCACGATATCTAAAAGAAGGATTGTGTTTTATCCCAAAAAATGGAATAGTAAACTATGAGGAATGAAGCCATAACGGCCATGATGAAGAAAAAACACCCACAAACTGAAAAAAAATTGTTGCCTAGGTTTTAATATATTTGCATTCTAGATGACAATTTTATTAAGCAAGATACATAAGAGACTCAGAAAAAAGGCAACAAATTCTAGAGCCATGATGAATACATAGAGAGCCTTGAAAGAAAGAAACCTCAAGCTGAAGCCATTAAGTGCAAACCCATTATATTTATAAAGATCAACAGGTCATGAAAAGTCAAGGAGGGCAGGAAGAGCACATATTTGATGACCCATAAATTGTACAATGCTAGAAAATAACAAGGTTAAATATGGAGAGTTTCTTATTTCATTTTACTTTGGGATGGAGCTTAGGAAACTCTTTATACCAGGGATACAACTCGGCTTGCAAAGTTAGAAACATAATATTCAAAACATGGCCATAACCTAGAGAAACCCTTGATAGGAAAGGCCGTGGCCATTGAGATACAAGTCGAATTGCAAAGTTGAAAGCAAACATATACAAAAACCAGAGAGTCTGAAATACATAACTAATAATTTCTACAGGAAATATGGAGCAACATGAACATGCTTTTTCTTCAAAGATTAAAAGAGAATAATGAGGAATGCATTCACAAAAGCTTACCCGAGCTTGTTCTTTCATGTTTGCACAATTTTTTTTTATGAAGACCCAATGTGTGTTTAGAATCTGCCATTTGAATCTCCAGCGACTTCAAACCCTCGACAACAGTGTCAGTTGAGCTTCTTTGTGAAGCCTTTGCAAAAATGAAATGATTTTCATTTCTTTTTCCTTGCTTTTATTTTAAGGTTTTACAAACCCTAAATGATAAATGCCGATGGCTTTTAGCCATTGTTTTATATTAAAAGTCAGTTGCAACTAATGTGACCCCGAGGGCCCATATGGAATTTTTATGCCGTAGAAATTTTCTAAAATGTTTTTAATGTAATGCCACCTCATGATCTCAGTGGAGTCAGTAATATGTGAGTTCTTTTTTAGCCTCATTGAGCTTTTGGAGATCTCCTTAAATTTTTGACATATTTATTAAATGTAAAACTAATGACTTAAGGGTGTATTTATAAACCTTAAGTCATTTGGTTATTCTTTGATGCAAAAACAAGAGATGAAGGTTGTGCTTTGAAAGCAAGTGGAGGGAATATAGGGGAAGTTTTTTCAGTTTGGAGACATGAACCCATAATTCTAGGGTCATTAATATATTTTTTTGGTTATTTTTCTTACCTTGGGTTTTGGTTTGACCAAAACCTTATTTCTCACATGTTGGAGGTTATTTTAGGAGGAATCTAGATCCTCTTTTCTAGGATTTTCTAGGGCATCCGACCCAAGGTGGTTATTTGCTCCTATTTTGGTGCAATCACTTGGGGTGGTGTCGATATTTATTGATGTAACTCATTTTTGAGTTCAATTCATAATTTGCAGATTTTCTGGAGATAGTTCTTCATCACAGACTTTCAACAGTGTTTTGTAACTCATTCAATCATGCAAACTGTGAGTACCTTGGATGGTTAATAATATTGATACACTTTTACCTTCTCATTACTTGTTTGGTTGTATACATGTCATAGTGATTGATCGACCTACTTGTGAAAACTTATGCTTTTCCTTCTATTTATGTCTCATTGAAAGTATCTGCTTGCAAGAAAATATCTGTTTATAGGTTATGAGTTGTGTGAACAACACAAGAATTCAAGTCATGAAATTTTGTTTTTCTTTCTAGGGTCTTGTGTAAACACCTTATCATAAAATATTTGTGTAAAAATATGCAGAAATGAGTTGTGTATGTTTTTAATCAATCTATTGACTGCAAAAATGAGTTTGCATGCCATTAAGTCAGTTTGGAGTTTCACCATAGGATAGAAATTTTAGTTTCATTTAAAAATTGCAATTTTCTTACCTTTTCCTCAAGAAAGAAAGTAGTAGTTTTAGGTGAGACCAATATAGAACCAACTTTCTCTGGATGTCCTTTTCTGTTATAAGGTCACCCACAACCTTAGAAAAGTTCCCATGTTACTCATGATTAGCTGTGTCAAATCTCAGCCTGGGTGCAAATCATAGAGATAACAAGGACATTTTACACCTTTATTCCTTTCCTCATTCTCTCCATTGCTAATTTATCTTTTTTTCAACAGAAGCAACAAACATGTTATCATTTTGGAATTGATTGAAGTAGGGAAAACTTGAGTGGCGAATCTTCGCCAATTGGCGAATTCTAGGAATCGGCCAAGTCGAAATTGGCGAATTTCTCGCACCCAACAGGGTGTTGAAATCGCTTGAATTTGATGAACTATAGGTCCAATGCATGTCCAATCACCAATGAGTTTTTCTATGAGGCATATTTAAGCAACAAATTCGCCATTGTGAAATTACGCATTTCAATTGGACCGACTAATATTTTCGCCTGGAATCTCGAAAGCATTTAATAAAACACCTACATATTCGCTAATACTTTTAAAACAACATTGTATTAGGGCCCATTTCGCCAATTAAAATTTATAAATAGTTTCTTGTGAAGACCCATTTTGCCAATTGAAATTTATAAATAGTTGCTCATGAGTACCTATTTAGCCAATAACATTAAAAAATAATTACATTTGAGGACACATTTCACCATGAAAATTACAACGTATCGTTGTATAAGTACGCGAGATTCGCCAAATTTTTAATATACCATTTAAAATTCCCTCAGAATTTGCAAAATATGGAATAATGGATTGATATAAATACAATCGAAAGTGTCATTTATTCTTACACATTTTGTTCGGTTTTGAGGTTCTACTTCTCCATTCAAAAGTTAGTGAAAGCCGAAAACATAGACTTAAAAGGTGAGTGATCATTTCTTCATAGTGTTATTAGTTATAATAATAAGTTTTCTTTATCTCTTTTCCATTCTTGCTTCAAAAAAGTGAACCTTAGAAGTTAGAACCAAACTATGAAGTTTTTGAAACCTCCGACCCACCGAGTAGAAAGATGACCAAGAAAGACTTGCAACTCAACAAAGTGAACCATCAACCAAGTCGGGGAATCACAAAGTTATGAAAATTTAGAACTCCTCAACAAGGTTATATAACTCTAAGGACTAGCGACTAAGTTTAAGAAAAGCCAAATATTTTATATTGTATTCCATGGTATTGAATTTGATATGTGATTCTGCACCATATTTAGAGAACAACACTTATCACACTACTTATAAATTCCTATTGCATTTCCATTCACACAATCTTTGATAAATCATTGAAAGGAATATTATTAATCCATTCCTTGAACAAAAATAAATACAATTGAAAGTGTCATTTATTCAGAAGTCAGCCAAAGACAAAAATGTAGACTTAAAGGTGAGTGATCATTTCTTCATAGTGTTATTAGTTATAATAATAAATTTTCTTTATCTCTTTTCCATTCTTGGTTTAGTCTTAAAGATGATATTGAGTAGGGAATGGGATCTATATTATTATTCTCTATCCTTAAACAAGAAAACATTTTTTTCTAGTTTTTATTCGAAGTGAGAGATGAATATGTCGAGTAAATCAGAGATCAATATGTTGAGCAACTTGAGCAGCAAGGGTAAGGCTCCTACCGCTCCTTAGGGTGGTGAAGAGACTCTTGCTGCTTCTCAGACTCCTTTCGCTTCTCAGGGTGGTAAGGCTCCCGTCGCTCCTCAAACTCTTGCTGCTCCTTAGGGTGCCGAAGAGACTCTTGCCGCTTCTCAGACTCCTTTTGCTCCTCAGGGTGGTAAGGATCCTTCCGCTTCTCAGACTCCTGCCACTCCTTAGGGTGGTGAAGAGACTCCTACCGCTTCTCAGAATCCTTTCGCTCCTCAGGGTGGTAAGGATCCTGCTGCTCCTCAGACTCCTACCACTCCTCAGGGTGGTGAAAAGACTCCTGCCGCTCCTCAGGGTGGTGAAGAGACTAAGAGGCCATCAAATGCAAAAAACTTAGACATACCATATAGTCTTACTTTGGAATTTCTAAAGTTTCTGATCCATTAGGTCAAGATGGAGCTACAATTACATCATCAACTCTTCCACCAAATATTGGTAGCATTCCTAGTACCTCATCGCCATCGTAAGGTCAAGTTGAGATTGTCATTGATTTAAATCAAAATGTATCAAATCAGGATAGCAATATCACAAAATATGTTCCAAGTGATACCCTGGGCCCAGTTAGACAAAATGAGATAATTGACTTGGATGAGGATGATGATGTTAGTAGCAAGAAAAGGAAAAATAAACCAAAAAGGGGGCACGAGTGGGAAATGACAAGGAGTTTTCAACTTGGTTGGTTGTCAAAGTACCCATTCATGGAACCAGTGGGGAAATCAAATGATATTGAAAATGAAAAATTGGCCAGATGTACGATTTGTACTTGGAAATGTGGAAGAGACAAGACGTTGGAGCTAAAGATTGACACTATAGAAAAGCATATCGATAAATTTTATGAAAAACAAATCATAGACAAAAAGGAACAATCAATTGTATGATGGAAATCAAAGGAAGAATGCCTTCATGTTAGGTATGCCACAGATTATGAAGTGCATCACCAAAACACGTCGAAGCTTGGTGCATGTAAAGGTACATTTGACGCTCAATTTGGGAAAGCAATGGAAGTAACAAATTTGTCAAAAACTATTCAGATGACTGTTGTTTTTCATATTTTGTCTAGAGGGTGTCCTATGACAGACTACCCAAAATATTCTGGTTTATTATCTTATTTGAATGTTCCTCACTATCCCTACTCACATTGGTCAGTAAACGCTGGATGGGAATGGGAAAACTGTCTTGCTGCAGTGGAAAAGGAAGATTTAAAGGTTAAAGTAAAAGAGTCAAATTTCATTGCATTATATTTAGATGAAGTTACTGCGGTAGACAATACTTCTTGGGTTTGTATGCATTTGTATATTGTACAACAACATGTTCGCCAAGCTTATCTTCTCTGTGTTCATAAAATGAAGGGCAGTTCAACATCGCAAAATATATTTGAACTAGTCAAGAAATATTTGAATGAAATTGTAGGTATGGATGAGTTGACAATTTCCAAAATGTTGGTGTGTGTAGGAGCTGATGGAGCTGCAGTGATGCAAGGTCAAAGGATTGGTGTTTGCAAAAAGTTACAAACTACTTGTGCACCATACATGCTTGGCATTCACTGCATGGCCCACATAATGAATTTAGCATTCAAAATTGTAAGCAAGTTTCCTACAGTATCAAAAGTCAAAAATCTAGTTCGCGAGATCCACGCATACTTCTGCCAAAGTCCTAAAATTTTCACATAATTTCAAAATTTTGCTAAAGGAATAACACCAGGAGACAAGCTTCTCAAGGATGTCGATACCAGATGGATCTCCCTGCATTGACCAACACAACAAGTTCTTTTAGAATATCAATCCTTGATTGGAGTGATGTACGAGCATCACAACACAATAGACAAAGCTCCTGACCTCTTACATAGGTTAAGCGATATAGAGACACTCTTGACTTTAACTAGTCTTCTCCCCACGCTGGATGTGATGAACGAGCTTGTGAAGAAAGCCCAAGATAGAACTATGTATATTAATGAATATGCCAATCTACGTAAACATACATGCTTGGCCCTCGACCATCTATATCTAGATCTAACACAAGATGGCCCAAATTATTTCATATGGCAGAAAATTACTGATTTGAATGATCCAGATAATTATTTATAGTTTAATGCAAGCGGGAACTTATGCATCTTTGTACATGGATATGAGATACAAATGTACCAATGTAAGACAACCATACACTCTACCAAAGAAGTAGCTATTAACACAGAAGATTTTCAAGGCATTGTTAAATTTGTTGGTGATAATTTGAAGGAAATTACAAAATCTCTTTCCTCAAAGATTCATGAAATATTCCCTCAACATGAAATACTTGAAGCCATGAGTATTGTGTATCCTCAATTTTGGGAAAACTGAGATAAACCAACATATTTTCATTCTCAGGTAAAAATCTTGATCAATTTTTTTTTGAAAACTGTAACATATAATGAGTAGAAAATAGAAGGAGTTTTAGATGAAGCTAAGCTTAGAAAACAATGTAGAAATTTTGCAATAGCTATGAAGGACCAGTATAAATCCATGGGCAAGGACAAGGCCTTTGAACCGAGATCAATAAAAAAGGTTTGGACAAACTTAGGTTAGAGTGAAATATTACGTGGTTCGATATCAGAATATTTCAAACTTGCTGATTTATGTCAAACAATGATATTGGGGTCGGTGGAGGATGAGAGAGTTTTTAGTACATTGGGGTTTTTTAAATCAAAGTTAAGAAACAAACTAGACAAGAATTTAGAAAATTGCTTGAGGATGAAAGGAACTGCGTATAATGTCAGAAATTTTCCTTTTGAAAGGGCACTCACAATCTGGAGGTCCACATGTGAAAGAAGAGGGACCGGGTTGTGCAACACTCCAATTCCAAAGGCTGGTACTGGTGGCACTGGTAGTGGCAATGGGACTCAAACAAATGACATTGACAAAAATGACACAATGAATGTTGAATTTGAGACACAGTTCAAAGAAAATGAAGAGCAGACTTGGAATCAAATTCAAGATGACTCTTTTACTTTATTTGATGATGAACATTAGTTTGAGGACCCTGAGTCCATTTGAGAAATGGAAGAGAATTAGCAACTTTTAGGTATTTATACTGCACTTCATGGATCAGTTTCCATTGTTCCATACTGTAGTTGATGATATTTTGTATTGTATTCAATGAAATTGTGAATCATTGCACTTCATGATATTTTATTTTATATTGTACTTCATGAATCATATTCCAAAGTCAAACTGTAGTTGATGATATTTTATGTTGTATTCCATGAAATTGTGATATTTAATATTTAATATTAGTCCATTCATAGCATTCAATGAGGTGTCAGATGATGATACCTTTGAAAGGCAAGATAAGTCAATAATGTCGCATGGTCATTGAAACTTGGAACCTTAGAACCAAAGTCTGAAGTTTCAAAGTTTTTGAAACCTCTGACCCAGCGACCCACTGACTAGAAAGATGACCAAGAAAGACTTGCAACTCAACAAAGTGAACCATCAACCAAGTCGGGGAATCAGTAAGTTATGACAATTTAGAAATCCACGACAAGGTTATAAAACTCTGAGGACTAGCAACTAAGCATGTTTTTCTCCCTTATTTTGAGTCTATCGTCTCTATAGCTGTAACATTTTACAAGAATTATTAATGAAATCTGATCAATGATCTTTCATTAATCTTCTTTGTCATTAATATTATGCAATATGCATTGATGTATGTTTTAATTCTAGCTCTGGTTTAATGAACTAGTTAAAGTGTACCTTGATTAAATCATTAAAGCATGAATTCATATAAATGTTTAGTGGATCTGCTAAGTAGTCATGGAGATTGAGTATTGATGTGTGAATAGTATTAGTAGCATATACAACAATGAACATCAACAATCGTTTAAAGTGTATCTAGAAGTTGTAACCACTGCCATACTTTTTCTTCAAATGATATAATAAATAATACAGATAATTGAACATCAACACATTACTGACTTTCAAATTAATTATCACATGAAGGAATACATAGAGGCATTGGCAATGCAAAATCTTGCTCAAAGACAACTCTACACAGAGCTGAGTTGGAACTTGGAAACTCATATTATCAAAAATTAAATCACTACATCACCTTTTCTAGCAACTTCCACTCTTCAGGTGTTGGAATTGTCATTTGTTCTAACTAATGCTATTTGATTTGAAGATTTGTTAACAATTCATGATTCAAATTGGAACCTATCTTAGATTCTTCAGTCAATTTTGCATTTAGGGTTAGCAATGGTTTGATGGAATCCAAAAAGGTCATCACATTTGGGTTATGAGGAAATTGGTCCAAATCAATCTTCCTTGCATCCTCCACCTTCTTTATGAAATCATTCCATCCAATGAATCACTCATTTGTGTCAAAAGCCTCTAGTAAACCAAGCTCTATGAAGTTCCTTAACTTTTCATCCACCTTCTTCATCTTATCTGTAGCCAAATGCAAATATTTCTTTGTTTCATGCATTCTCAAACACTTTTCAATGACAGATGACGTCATTGATGTAGCAAGCTAATTAGTAATCCATTTTGATTTCAAAACATTGCCACTGGCTTTGTAGACTGTTTGTTGAATTTTATTTGCTGATTTCTCTAATGCCAACACATTTTCATTCTCCATTAAATATTTGTTGAGCTTCTTATGATGTTGTCTGATAGCATCAATCAATTGAAACATGTCACACAAATGATCAATCCCCTGCATCATTTCATCCCAGATCTTTTGTTTCATATGCCTCATTGTTTCTCTACAAAATGAAGATAACTTATTTTAACAAGACTTAATTTCATTTTTTGCTTCCAACAGCTCTGCCTCCAATCTTTCATTTCTTTTTCTCTCCTTCTCCAATTTTTGTTCCCACTATGCATTTCCATTTGCAATGCTTAGTCTTAATTTTTTTGAAGTGAATTTTTCCTCATCATATTTCTTGTTGCTCTCATCTAGCCTTTGCTTTAGTTCATTCACTGTAGTCTCATTCTGCTTATCCTCTTTGCTTATTAATGTAGAGGCAAGTTTTTTAATTCTTTTTTCTAATTCATTGCTCTTGTTATCCGCTTCTTTCCTCTTTGCTTTCTCATTTGCTAGGTCTTCCTGTAACTTTTCAATTTGATTCTGCAACCTTTTTCTCTCTCTATCTTGCTTTAGAAATGATGTGTACACCAATTCATTGTTCTTCTTTGATACATTAATTTTGTCAGTATTTCTGAGTCTAGAAAAATCTAATTAAAAATTGTTCACCTCGAATTCAGATGGAGCCATCTGATTTGCTGGTTGTTTTGAATTGTGGGAACAAGAATTGTGTACTCCATGATTTATTTACTTGTGTCAAATGTGGGTAATACCATGGTTGTTGTAGGTTTTGAAGTTAGAGCAGACGCACTCTCCATCAGTTGCTTCTTTTCTTTTTTATTCAATTCTTATTTCTTTTTAAACTCTTCAATGTAATCAAAACTCGAGGATGTAGGAACAATGGAATGCTTGAATGGAAAAGGAATAGGAGTACTTGCAGTTGCTAATGATGTCGTAGCCAGACTAACTAGCATTGGGGGAGTGCCTAGAAATAATTCCTTTGTGATGGATCCACTAGTAGTGTGACTTGGAGTTGGACCTGTCAAAATCCTTTACCTCTTCTGTATTCCTTGATCGCCTGGTGTTTTTGTGGTATATTGTGTTGTCCTCTTGTGTGTAATTTTCTATTGTAGCACATGTTGACCACTACTAGTACTACTACCCATACCATCACCACCAGAGGCAGTACCAGTTGCACTAAGCCCTCCACCATGGGCATGTCCTAGTTGTGATTGTGTCTGACCATGAGGATGAGGATTTGAACTTGAAGCTCTAACAAATTGACCTGTATACCCTAGGTATACTTTTTCACCCCCAACCCCAAGGCCAGATTTATCAATTGGTTTTCTATGCTCTACATCTATTACCATCCAAGGGCCTTGTCTTTGGGACCCCAAAGGACCACCTTCATAACCCATTTTTTCAGCTATGACTGCTCCTGTAGTAAATGCTTCTTTTGTGGCCTCACTTAAACCAAGTTTGAAATTGACATGACTTTCTTCTTGCCTTTCATCATCAAATTCTTCATCTTCTTGTTCATTCAAATGCTCTATATTCCATAATTTGCTATACTCAAGATCTTCTTCATTATCTCCATTCTCTACAAGAGCTCTTGGATCACCTAGGTCCCTCCTCATAGACCAAAAGGTAGTAATTTTTTTATCATGACCAATTTTTTTCTATAACTTCCTTCTCTAGAGAATTTGGCATTTTTACTCTACTAGATGGTTTATGAATTTTTTCATAAAAAAATTGTACCTCCTAATTGTCTTTCGATGCAATGCCATAATTTCTGCTAACAATTGTATAAAAGAAATACCATTCTCAGCAACACTTTTCTCCATTGCTACTTTGACCTCATCCCAAGAATCCTTGTTTCTCAAGTTTTCAAATAAGGGTTTACTTTGATTTTGAATTCTACTTCCAACATTCTTATTGAGCACAATCATTGATTTAATGGTGTCACATGGATCATACTACCAGTGATAGATAGCATCAAAATAAAAAAAATCAAAAAGATCATGTGCCACACTAAATGATTTTCTCTCGAATGTCATCCCTCCACATGAAAAAGGTAAAGAAGGAAATACGGTCTTCTTTTCTTGACTCGTAAAGTGTCTTTCATCAGTACTTTGCATCCGCCTTACATATTGCAAAGAAAAAACCCTTTCTATCACATGTATTGGAAGTTTGTATGGCTATACTTCCAATCCATAAAATCTTAGCACAATATATTCTTCCATTAAGTACCAATCAACCAATTGTATTTCTTTTCCTAGTTGAATGCAGTTTCTACATGACATAGGCAATCTAGGCATTGGAGTATTTGTAATTGCTTGATGCAATGGAGCCAAAAAGTAGTCTACAAAATGACTGTAGTTCCTTTGAGAATCATGCAACCTTATAACAATGGTCCATTCATATACTAGAGCCATTTTCTTTTGCTTAGGATTACTATTACCATAGGGCTGAATCTGAAGCTTGTTGGTCTGAAACATTCCTCTGAATTTGAATAGAAAAAGATAGCACAAGTAGGTTGTGAACCTAAATGTCTTGGTGGAACCTCCTTTAACCATTAAAAAATGTTTATGCATGGATTCTACAATGTGCTCAATAAAATCATATTTAGCATGTGGAACACACTAATGGATATTATACACCATTTCAAGGAGGCATGCACCCACTTCCAAATTGCTATCTAGTCCAAGGCAAAAAGATAGCATGGAAATAGTATCCTGAACCCATGGTTTAAAAATATCCAAATCATAAGGAGGCTTATGATCACCTTTCAATTTGTTTCTATCCTGAACTATTCTATTTAAGAAATAATTTTTCTCCATTTCATCCACTGCTTCATAATCACTAGCAAGCTTTTCTAGGTCAATGTAGACATTTCCAAATTCTTCAGTTGTAAACCCCAAGGCCAACACTTTTAAAAGTTCTTCTGCATTAATGGATAACAATTATTCTTTGCTATCTTTATTAACAATTTCTCTTTTGTTATCATCATAATTTAGGGAACATACCATGATAAATTCTGGGCAATGGAAAACCTCATGTAACATCATGCACCTTAATCCAGTTACCCACAGTGCACTGATACTATTAGTATTGACTTGCAATTGCATTTTCTTTGTAGCCTTATTCTTAGATGAAAATCTAAGTTCTGAGGTACGCCTACCATAGGTTTCTGGATCATAAATATCATGGTATTCATCAGTGAAACTTGGAGTTTTAAGCAATTTTGCATAATTTATTTTTTTATCCGACTTTGCTCTAGTGTTATTGGTGGTAGACATGTTGATACAATCAACAATATGAAATTTGTGAATTCCCTATTAGTACTTAATTTTTCTTAATTCTTAAGCCTCTTAACCCTAAACCTAAATTTCAAAGTTTGACAAAATAAGATTTTAAGAAACGTCAAGCGATGAAACGTAGCCACAAGAATTCTTTAACTTACCCGGATTTTAAATTTTGATTCTTGAAGTTGAAACTACATTGAAGCTTGAAACTGGGTTACTAGAATGGCTTTGTTGGAAGTGGAATTGTGGAACCCAGAATAGGGTGGTGCACTGCAATGAGAAAACTGAATGACACCGAAACATCTACTCGTTACTTACGGACTACACAGTACACAATTAGGTAGTACAATGTACATGGCTGACAACATTTAAAACAAGCCATTAAAAACAATGATTTACTCCTGCATTAACAATAAATTCTAAACCGTTGATCTTTGTTGATCTAACCATTATAGGGTGATTCCAGAGGTTTAAGTTCACAAGAGTAGCACTATGTGCATTTCATTCTGGAATGCAACTACAACCATACATCAAATGTTCATCGAACGGTTGAGTAATTTATGATATAAATAATAAACATAAAACATGTGTTTTAAATTTTCTTTAAAACATGTGCTATAAATTTTCTTTAAAGTTTAATGCGCTAGGATTGACATCAAGGCCAAGGGGCCGGAAACTTAACATTTCAAAGGCCTTAATAAAATGAATTACAATGTCACATTAATAGCGCATTGCACAACTATTAATAGCAATTAACTTGCAAAGGAATTAATAAAATGAATTACAATGTCACATTAATAGCGCATTGCACAACTATTAATAGCACTTAACTTGCAAAGGAATTAATAAAATGAATTACAATGTCACATTAATAGCACAACCATTTATTTTATTACAACTGAATTACAATGTCACATTATTACATAGTACAAATAAAAATGTAAGTGCAAGCGCCAAGCTTCTACTAGACTGTTGGTGAAAAGTTGAAAACGTAAATGTGATACATGTATCTCTGAAAATAAATGGAACTTGTCGGGTTAACCATGAGCTCTGAAAATAAACACATGGGACTTGTCGAGGTAGCCATATGCTCTAAAAATAAATGCATGGAGAAAGGGGGCCCGATCAAATTGGGGAAATGGGAGCCATGAAGATACAAAATGAACTTAGCCCCTTTCAGAACCAGACAAATGCAGAAGATGAGGGCTAGTAAAACTGCTCCCATGTAGAAGATGTGCACTAAAATTAAATGCATGGGAATTTCCTGGGAAACCATGCAGACGATGAGGGGTAGTAAAAATGCTCCCATCTTCTACTTGCAGCCTCCATGCATTGGGATAACACTTATATCCATCAGAGCTCCTCATCTTGGTTCAAAACCTGTTTGAGAAGTCAGGTGAACCAAATCAACTTCTTTCCAATTCCACCCATTTTGAACTTGAAGGAAACTAGTCTTTTACTTTGTAACTACATAACTGGAGGCAGGAGAATTTAGAGCATCCCCAATAATACTGCATCATCTTCTTCTTGAATCCTTATTAAGTTATTAACCCTACAAAATGAAAACCCTTATGAAAATTAAACGAATGATTTTAGTTGTGCTCACTATCCTTATTTATGGGCCAAATGTGCTGCCAAAAGTGCCACTACCATCCTGGTACCTTGTACACCTCACACATGTCACATGTGAGCTTTGAGGTTGTGTATAAATACTACTGACTACTTAGTAATACTTGCGATTCATGAAAACCAAAAATCTAACTTAATCGGTACCTCAAGCTGGCTACATGCAAAGTTGCAAACTGTAGCTCAAGTTGACAAGCTGTCAATTTTCAAAATTGGCAGTGCCACACAAGCTGTCAATTGTCAAAATCACTGGATTATTGACATCGTCATCTATGATTCTATAGTACATCGTGCAGTTTTCAATATAAAGCTATCCAATCAATCACTCTGGCTATTCATATGGTATTAATCCATGCCGCCGCCCAGTACCACAACCAAATTGAGAATTTCAATAGAATAAATGAAAGGTAGAGTACTTCCATGCATTGAAAAGAGAGAATTAAATGTCTTGTTTTATCTTAATGATTATCAATGTCCTAGCTAATAAGTCACAATAAATTTCTAAAACCAATATGATCGAAACTATATGTTAATTTCTAAAACCAATCATTAATAAAATCTCAACCATTGATTTATGAAAATATAACAGTTCTACTATTATTCCAGAGGTTTTAGTTTGCAAGTCTAGTACTTCAAGGATTTACTACTGGAATGCATCTATATCCGTCCATCCAAAATTCATTGAATGGTCCCTCTTTTAAAACAAACTTTATGCACGTGCATAATTTAAAATGGGGACATCACTAGGTTGACGAGACTCGACCCTCAGGATTAAAGAGTTAAGATTTAAGGCTTTGTCATAAAATATTTTTCTGACTTGCAATATTAAACGGTAAACAAGAGCAGGATGGCCGACAGACCTAAATAATTAAAAAATCTCAACCATTGATTTTTGAAAATCTAATGGTTCTAGTGTAGTTTCGAAGGTTTCTATTCGCAAATCTAGTGCTTGAAAGATATACTTCCAGAATGCAACTACAACCGTCCATCAAAAATTCATCGAAAAGTCATGGTCCATAATGTCATGTGGTCGCTGAAACTTGGAACCTTAGAACCAAAGTCTGAAGTTTCAAAGTTTTCGAAACCTCCGACCCACCAACTACAAAGATGGCCAAGAGAGACTTGCAACTAAGGTTAGAAAAATTTGCATTGACACTTTGCCACTGCATTTTTTTTATTAGTTTGATATTATGTTTAAATCACTAATGTTTTTTCTTAATCATTTGAAAATAGGTTTAATTCGCCAATGAATTTTATATTTTAGTTTGAAAAAAAGTTTGAATCGCCAACAAAATTGTTTTTTTTGGTTTGAAAATAGGTCTAATTTGCCAATTGAAATATTTTATTGGTTTGAAAATAGGTCTAATTTTCCAATTGAAATATTTTATTGGTTTGAAAATAGATTTTAATCGCCAATGGAAAAATTTTAGTGGTTTTAAAAAATTTGCATTTCACCAGGATTTTCCATAGACTTCTAGCGATTAGAAAAGATTCACCAATGAAAATTATTTTTTTTCATGAAAAATGAAAAAATTCACCACTAAAATTAATATTTTTATCGGGAAGTATACAAGATTTGCCAGGATTTTACACCTTCACCGAGGGGGGGGTTTCTTAAAGTTTTCCCTAGTTGGAAGCAGATGCACTTTTTTTTTTGCATACAAGGATGCCATCAAAGGTTTTGCTTGTCATTTTCTGTTGTCATTGTCTATGTCCACTTGTACGTTGAGATGGACTGTTTGATTTCCAGCTTGCATTTGTGTTATATTTTATGCGTAGCTTGATTCAATCGATGACCTTTAATTTTACTTAGTTGAAGCCAACAATCTCCTATTGGTTTCACGTGGGTGATAGCAATGCAAGCACATTTTATTTATTTTTAATGAATGATTTTTTTCTTTTTCTTGACACAATCCACACTAATTTTAAATATTCATCCAATTCTATCCTTTCCTAGAATGGGGAGAGGTTTGAAATGGAAGAAGCAAGATGAATTGCAGGTGCAAGATGTACAAAATGGAGGCTCTCCTTTTTCCTCTTTCGATTTGGAATGGAATGCTATTTTTGTCAACAAGGATAAGGTTCCTAACCTTGTTGCAACAATTCCTCTTATGAGACTTGATGATTTCATTCATGGTGAAATTTTCGTTGAAGGTTTTGAAACTAAATTTGTGTACAAGAAAACAAGAGAACCTACCACCACATGTCCCCTCAATGACAAAACTTATGGAAAAACAATTTTGTATCAAAGGTTTGTATCTTTCGACATTCATTTGTATGGTCAAATGATATTTTACTCTCTCTTGCTTCAACATGATGAGATGATGCCTTTTTTGCAGCTACTGGTGTCAATACGGTCCTGCAAACAACAGAGACCGACGTCCACCAGAGAAGAAACCACATAAGACGTTTATACAAATGTGAGGTTGTCAATACCACTTCATGGTAAAGGTTATGAATGGAAAACCCGATGTTGCCTATATTATCTACAAATAAATGTTCCACGTTGATAAAAACGGTCAATTTTTCCATAGAATTCACAACACAAGTGGAGAGAAGCATTCTATGTTTTCCGCTAATCTATCCGCGGAGTGCAAAAGCTATATTGAAAGCCTTTTGCTCATGGACGTCAGTGTCAATGCATTAATGGATAAACACATCAGCGATCCTGTCTTATGTGGCATGATGCCAAAGAAAGATCAATTCCTTACAAGAAAGGATGTAATGAATGCCCGGCGAAAGGTGCGTTCTACTCACACATAGAAACACAAAGTCGATTCAACAAGTATCCTACTATGGAGTGGATAGGACTTTGACAACTTCTTCTACTTTCAACGGCCTGATGGGAACAATACACCTTTTTTTATCGGGGTTTAGACTCCATGGATGTTGGATAGGATGTTTATCCACTCGCACAATTCAGTCATCTCGATGGATTTCATGTTTGCAACTAACAAATATGGGGTGAGGCCTTACAAAAATTGACAAATAGTTCTTCATGTTTTCAATGATCTTGCTGGCTATAAACTTGACAATGCTCATGCTGAGTTGTTCTATCTACAGTTTCCATTGTATACTCTGCTCATTTTCGACGAGCAATAGAGTGGTGTGCTGGATGTGTGGGTATTCTCCTCATGAAACAAGATTGAGGACACCTCTACATGGCTACGCATATTGCATGACCGTGGAAGAAGATCCAGACCCGATTTGACAATCAATGCATTTTTGACCGATGATGCGATTGCAGAAATCCAAGCCATACAGTATGTGCATCCCTTTGTTCATTTGTGTACCTTTCTCATTTGCTATTTATTTTCAATGCCACTTTCTCATGCAAATGAGTGGTAAACAATATTGTTTGTATTGTCTATTAGGGCTGTCTTTCAATGTCGTGTGCTTCTATGCCTTTGGCATGTGAAAAGGGCTTGGCTGAAGAATGCATATAAGTACACAACCAATGAAAGGGAAATGGACATCTTCTGCAGTCTTGGCATGATCATGATGGCAATCGGTGACAATGAAGATAGCGTCACTCAGCTACTGAACTCTTTCTTTTAGGAGTTCAATGATTAGCCCCGATTCGTAGAGTACTTCAACAAGACTTGGTGCAAAGGAGAAGGTCGAATTGGTGAGTTGAAAATTTTTGTCACCTCGCAAGATTCACACCATTCAAATTCTTTGATGTTACCTCTAATACATTGTGGTTTACTTGAATATTGGATTTTTTTTCACAGCCATGTGGGCGAAAAATTGCAGACTATTCCCACATGCCAACTAGGATACAATTGCAACCATTGAGTCGTACCATTGTGCACTCAAAAATCGGTACTTGTGTGATTGTTCTAAAAAATGCACTAGGAGAATGGACTATTTGTATTACACACTTGTGTATAAAATGGAACCATTCTATAGGAAAAAATAAAAGTTGCAGCATTATGGATTTTCGACGAACCAAAAGTGTTTAAATATGCGATCTAGTTTGGAGCGAGCCAAGGAAATTCCAAATGATCACTATATTCCTGATGAAAAAAATTCTGGACGGTACTGGGTGAAAAGTCAAAGTAGGTTCGACCACTACCTTGTTCGGAAATTTGGGGAGCACCTTTTTGTTTGTGATTGCCCTTGGAGTTTGCAGGGGAACACTTGCAAACATGTCCTGAAGGTTGCTGACTTGATTAAAAGATCATCTGCTGTTGAAGGGGTGGTCCATGGTAAGTGAATTTCAATTTGAATTGCATTACTTTATGGGAGTCAATTGTGTTTTACATTTTCTACTGCCTAATACAAGTTTCTTCTGTGTGGTCATTTAGACAGGGGAGGTCAAACAATTGATAAAAGGATAGATTTGAATGAGACATTGTCACAGGGGGGCGTAGAAGAAAACAATCCTAATGTTCTCACCCCTACACAAGCTCCTTCTATCACTCATGTATATGATGAACATGTGCTCAAAATGTCTCTTTGGAATGACATAAATGAACTCTTGAACAAAGTGATGCATACACCGCCACAGTGTCTACAACAGGTGCAATCATATGCAAAATGCATGGATAGGTTTCTAGAGGACCTACGACAATCAAATGCATTGCCATTTGAATTCATTCCCACTCCTGATGAAGCTACAACTAGCACCGTTTGCATGCGTCCATGGTTTAGTGCAAGCAGGGGTCATCGTCAACATGAAACTCGACGTACGAAGCCTTCTGCACAACAGTCAGATCACTGAACCCCTCTAGATGACTCCTTTCCCTTCTCCGCAAACAATAGCTTGAATGTGAATGTCAATATGCAATGTGAGACTTCAGGCATAGCTGCTATGGATGTGTCAGAGGATACAATATCTAATACGAGCGACTATGAGAAAACCCATTTCAATTTCTATATTGTAATAGGAAATGGTATTGAAAATTTCTTTTTTCCAATATGTGCTTGTACCACATCATAAAATTTTTGATTTATTTTTTGGCTTTTTTTGTTCACTTCAACATTCCAATCTGGGGAAAGGAGTCCTCGCCGGCGACTGTCTTTTGCGAGTGAAAACCCAATGGAAGGTATGGTTTGAATTTAATAACTATGCGTACATAAGTCCAATTTTTGGTATGACCTTATGCAATACCATGCTTCCTTATAAAAATTTGGCTACAGTGATAGGCTGATGTCGGCCAATGTGCCTGCACTTTGTTGTTTCTTCAAGACTTACTAAGGATTGCACAAGCATAGTTTAGTGAAACTTCATCTGTAGGTAAGCATATTTGTTTTTTTTACTTAGTTCAGTGAGTGGGAAATCCATTTGAGGTATTTAGAAGAGGTTGAATGAAATTTAGAAGTGTAAAGAGCAAGAAATTCAAAATCTTCCTGTGAACCCTTAACAAGGGGTTTTGAGAGTCTTGTGAGGTTTTAGACCTCCATCCCACTGATGCAGGTTTAGAGGAACAGTGGGATGGATTTTTTAGGGTGTAATTAGGATGTTTTAAGAAGTGTGTATGTTGAATCATGCAGGGGAAAGCATTCAATGTTTGGTTGCTGATCTTTAGAAAATACAAAAGTTTTCCAATGAAAATGGATTCCTACAAGTTGGTAATTGAGGAAAGTGCATTCAATGGGGCTGAAAGTTTGTTCCTTAAGCATGGGAAAAAAATTCTAAACATGTTTCATATATTGGCAAAGCATGGGAAGGTTTGGAATACACTATTCTATTAAACCCTCATTTGTTAGAGCTTGTTTTGTGCATAAAGTAAGGGTTTAGTAGATCAGCGTTTGCTTGAGCCTTTCTATTCCTAAAATTAGATGATTCCTAAGTTTTGAGACTTGTTAAAGGACTATTTGAAGTCATTAGGTTTTTTGATGATGATTTAAGACCTCCTCCTTTGTAAATTTGGGCTAATTGAGTGCATTTCCAATGGTACAGTCATGTTTTCAAGCATTCTTTTCAAAAAAATAGCATATGAATTTGTGATATGTTAAAATTGGCACAAATGGGTTTTTGAAACAACAAATAGCTAATGGGGTTTCAATGTAGTTTGGATGGAATGCCCGCTTTTGCCAGTTTTTGAATTTGCTACTAGGGTTGGAGTCTTGGATGCATGAAATTATGAATCTGGTAAAATAAAGTTGGGAGGCAGAATATTTGGATTTTTACTATCACAGTAAGGTTAGTTAAAGGTATTTCAAGGCTTGATAAGGGTTTCCAAGTAAGAATTAGTGATGGGTCACCTTTTGTCTTATGGAAAACAAGGTGTTATGAAGGGTAAATTGGGTTTGTTGAATGTAAGGATTGATTCAAGATTTTTTAATCAGGTTTTGGTTTTTGATTCAGTCAATGAAATGGTAATGAATGTATTTCAAGGTCTGTGGAGAGCTTTAAAGCAAGTTTGGATGATTGGTTGTCTTAATTGCCTTGTTTGGAATATTGTTGGAAAGAGAAGTTATTTGGTGAATGCTGGTAGTGATGAGTTCTCTAATCAGGTTTATGCTATGGTTGAGTTAGATTGATGAAGGTTAAGATGTATTTGAATATGCTAAAGGTGTAGAATACTAATTTGGTGAAATTGATGAATTTTGATGAAAAGATAAGTAAGTTTGTTGGTTTATCTTCTCAGTTGTTGTTTGGGTCTGCAGACCTATTTCCTCAACTTTACACACCAATAACTTACTCAATCACCCAAATCTTGACAATTTCAAACACCTATTATACCCAACTCAAACATACTACAAAACTTCAATAGGTTCTTTTGGAACAAACACTTCAAACTAGCTCTTTTTCAATGTCCTAGACCCCAAAATAGGCCTATTTTACAAAGAGACTCATATTTAAACTCTTCCCAAACCTGAAATTTTGATGGGGAAGCATTAAATAGTCACAAAAACCACCAAATCCATAATTATTTTTGGAAGATACGCTTCCCAAGACACTATTTCACTAAGCCCTCATTTTGAGCTATTTTCATGAGGTTTTTGTGGAAATCAATGTTCCCAAGCTTCCCACTCTTTAAAAAATCTTCAAACACAGATATTTAAGCCTGAAAAAACTTAATCTAACCTTAAATTTTTCTGCCCCCAAGTTTCATAGACATTCACTTACTAAAACCACCATATTTCACCTAAAACCACTCATTCTTGCCATGCATGGCAACACACAAAATCACCTACAACACCTTCCCAACTCTTGCAAACTCACAATTTTTTTTTTCAGACCTATTAACAACTACCATGTCCATTCCATTGAGCTAAAACTCATACAATAGATGGAACGACCATTTTTTACAATATGAAGGCCTTAAAACCCTTAAATTTGGTTATACCCGCAAGTAGTCTTTTTGCTCTCAGATGCGTAAATCTCAGTGAATCTTCACAAGAATGGAACCAAAATAACCTTAGTTGTGTCCTTCACCAGATCAAGTCAACCTCTGAGCAATATAGCACCTGTACGACTTTCTACAAAGTCAGGAAAAGTGCAGATTTGAGTGTAAAATACATAAATCTCAAGGAAGAATAGAGTTTTTCATTGAATTTTTTCAATATTATTCTAGTCTCTTCTGTTACAAATGAAAAGGCCTTTAAAAAGGCATTAAAAATATTTACCATGAAAAATTCCCACTAACTCGATCGGTTACATTATGGAGACCCACTATCTATACCCGAAACATGCAAACTAGCTAGCAATAAATGCAAGATTTTGCATGCTTTGCAATTTTAGCACTAATGACCCCACTAACCTATGTATTTTTGAGTTCCTTTCATTAATGATTGTAAAATCCTTCAAGAATCATTTGTTGAAGTGTATTCCATGCTATTGAAACTATGGGGAAGGACATAGAGTCACTTTTAGTTGTGGGTGTCTATGTTGACAAGTTTGATCAATCTCAAGAAGTCTAAAAAGGCCTAAATTGCAAAACACTAATCCATTTTTATGAGTGTTGTTACAAAATAGAGTTATCCTATCTTTTGATATGTGTTTAAACATCTTAAAGGGCACCCGAATATATGTGTGGAATTCAGTTTGATGATTTGGTTCAAAATATACAGTCTGACAGACCTTATTGCAGGGCTACCAACCTAGGACAATATTTGTATAGTGTGGAATCTTCTACTTGGAAAGGTCATTAGATCATGGTGAGTAGACCTAAAAGGGTGGTGTTTGAATGTTTGGTTGTGAGGATTTAAGTTTGCTGAGACTGAAACTAAAAGTTTCCTTATGATTGAAAGGTGTTTTGAAAGGTGGTTGCCTAGAAAAGTCAGTTGACGAAAACCCATTGTGGTGAAAAATGTTTACAGTAGATTGAGTTTGAGAAATTTATATCTTCAAACCCCTTAGCACTGCATCAATAGTTATGCAATGTGAAGTAACTACATAACTACTTAGGTTGACTTTGTAAAAAAAATATACTGTAAATGATATTTTCTCATCTATCGGCATCTAGTTATTAGTTATGCAATGTGAAGTAATGCTTTGAGTTAGAAAGATGTGCAATGCAATGAATGTAATCAACGATATGAATATAAATTACAAAAATTTATTTTCTACAATTCATTAGTTAAACTCATCTAATTGCAACAAATAGAATGCTCACATTATTTTCCATGTTGGAAAACGCACTGTCCCTACACAGTTAGTTCGTTATGAAAAGTTTTATTTCACTTTGAATTTTTTTAGCAACTGTTTTGTGCAGTCCAAATGTCCTTTCTTCCTTTCTTCATGTGAATGCAACAAGAATGTAATGAAGCCAACATTCAGAGTGTGTTTCTAATTAGATAATGTTGTTGTAGCTGCTGAAATTTTTGTTGTCTTTCATTTCAGGCATTGTTGTTGTTGCTATTCTAGTCGTGCATTGCCAAATGCCCATTGGAGATACTGCACATGCTGCTTCATTAAGTTCTGAAGAATAGGTACAATCTCTTATGTGAAAACATTATCTATACCTTCCACTTTTCTCACTTATTTTTCACTGTTTCCATTGCATTGACAATGTCTTTCTAATTAGAGAATGCAGGTGTACCTTCTGAAAAAGTTGTTTTGTCTTTCATTTCAGGAATTTTAGTACCTATTGTTACAGTTCTATAGAAGATGTCACACAGTTCACGAGCATGGGTGGCTATTTGGTTGACCAATTACCACTTGTATCTTCAATATTACAATCTAGAAATAGAGATTGTAAATTTATGTGATTGGCCAATATCTCTTTACCGAGAAATTCGAGACCTTTTCCTAGCTGGATTCATCTAGAAGGTGTGCATTAAACCAATAGTTATCATACAAAAAGACAATATTATGGACCAACTAAGCATGATATTTATGAGATTCCTCAAGGGGGAATCTCTAATTAGTAATCACATGGGTCCTATGGAGGAATGGTTGCTGGCCGTGTTCAAATTCAACCACATTGTCAAGTTTGAGATCCATCGTGTTAGGCCCTCATTCAGGCTGCTACATGCGAATTACGGGGTGCCAACGTTTTATGCTGTCAATTTCACCTTGAAAATCAGAGTGCACCAAATCCTTCTGGATGTTGAGAAAGCAGAGATTATACCTGTTCATAAATGGTTGACATAGTTCTCAGTGTTAGCAATATTAAATGTGGATTGTAATTTTCTTTAGATTCTATAATATTGACTTGAAATGTTTTTACATTTCATTGCGTGATGCAAATTGTTGTTATAAAATATGAAGGTGAACTTGAATACACTATTTTGTTATAGTCTACATAATAGAAATTGTTGTCTTTGAAGAAGAATTGAGAAGAGAGGGACAACCCTGTGTGTTTTCCATTCTGCAACTTTTTTTGTGCATCTTCTCTTCCAAACGTATAAGGATATTGAAATGTAATGTTTGCTGCAAGTAATGGGTTGTTAAAAAATATGAAGGTGAAGTTGAATACACTATTTTGTTATAGCCTGCATAACAAAAAATGTTTTCTTTGAAGAAGAATTGAGAAACGAGGGACAACCCTCTGTGTTTTCCATTCTGCAACTTTTTTGTGTGCATCTTCTCTTCCAAACTTATAAGGATATTGAAATGGAATGTTTTGATGTAGTGCAAAGGAAGAAACCATCACTCACATGATTACAAATTTTACAATCAGGGATCCAATCCCTTATATTCCTTCAAGTTCACAAAAAAACTACATAAAACAATGACTTCTACAAAGGCACAAAACTGAGGTTTCACTTTCTCTGACCCAAAAAAACTTAATCATCTTCTTCAAACTCATTAGAGACTCAATCTCACCCAAATCATCCAATGCCAGGACCTTTATTCATCATATTAATGCCTTTTCTCTTAAATGTTTCTTTAAGCTAGTAGCACTCAAAATATGAACTGTAAGAGAAATCTCTCAATGCAGACCTTATCTTCATATTGTAACTGGATTTTTAGATACCTTTAAGGGTTTTCAAAACATTTCAAAAGATCTCTATTGGTTACTTTGAGAAAAGATGCTCAAATCAAGACTATACCATCCAAATTAGGTCTAACTAGGTGAAACACCAAGTCTTATTGATTAGTCATCTCCAAATTCATTTTCCCTTAACCAATGCTTGGAACATGCTAAATTGGACCTACTCATGCTTATTAGTCCATCAGACATCAATTTCCTTAAGTGATTCACCAAACCCTAGGTCTGTATTACTTAACTGTTCCTTAGAAATTTGTTTTCTCAGATAGTTACACTCATAAAGATAAGGTTTGCTGCAAGTAATGGGTTGTTCCTTACAAACATCCATTTCCTTAGAACTCTGTTACTTAACTGTTCCTTGTCTTCCAAACATATAAGGATATTGAAATGGAATGTTTGTTGCAAGTAATGGGTTGTTATAAAATATGAAGGTGAACTTGAATACACTGTTTTGTTATAGTCTGCATAACATAAACTATTGTCTTAGAACAAGATTTCAGAGGTGAGGGACAACCCTGTGTGTTTTCCATTCTGCAACTTTTTTTTCTGCATAGTGTGTTCCAAAAGTATAAGGATATTGAAATGGAATGTTTGCTGCAAGTATGGGTTGTTAAAAAATATGAAGGTGAAATTGAATACACTATTTTGTTACAGTCTGCATAACATAAACTGTTGTCTTAGAACAAGATTTCAGAGGTGAGGGATAACCTTGTGTGTTTTCCATTCTGCAACTTTTTTTTGTGCATAGTGTGTTCCAAACGTATAACGAAATTGAAATGGAATGTTTGTTGCAAGTAAGGGTTGTTATAAAATATGAAGGTGAACTTAAATACACTATTTTTTTACAATCTGCATAACAAAAATTATTGTCTTAGAACAAGATTTCAGAGGTGAGGGACAACCCTGTGTGTTTTCCATTCTGCAACTTTTTTTTGTGCATAGTGTGTTCAAAACGTATAACGATATTGAAATGGAATGTTTGCTACAAGTAAGGGTTGTTATAAAATATGAAGGTGAACTTAAATACACTATTTTTTTACAGTCTGCATAACAAAAACTATTGTCTTAGAACAAGATTTCAAAGGTGAGGGACAACCTTGTGTGTTTTCCATTTTGCAACATTTTTTGTGTGCATAGTGTGTTCCAAACGTATAACGATATTGAAATGGAATGTTTTCTGCAAGTAAGGGTTATAAAATATGAAGGTGAACTTAAATACACTATTTTTTTACAGTCTGCATAACAAAAAATATTGTCTTAGAACAAGATTTCAGAGGTGAGGGACAACCCTGTGTGTTTTCCATTTTGCAACCTTTTTTTGTGCATAGTGTGTTCCAAACGTATAACAAAATTGAAATGGAATGTTTGCTGCAAGTAAGGGTTGTTATATAAAATATGAAGGTGAACTTAAATACACTATTTTTTTATAGTCTGCATAACAAAAATTGTTGTCTTTGAAGAAGAATTGAGAAGCCAGGGACAACCCTCTGTGTTTTCCATCCTGCAACTTTTACTGTGCATCTTGTCTTCCAAACATATAAGGATATTGAAATGGAACGTTGGTGTAGGTGTACCCTAGTATTTTACATGCCACATGTGGAACTAAGTTAAGAGTCTAAGAGAGTCTTTTGTTGTTGTTTTTCAAATTGAATGATTAAAGGAAGCCTAATTAGGCCGTTTAAGGACAATCTATTTTGAAACTTCACATATTGAGATGTTTAAGTTGGGGATTGGTTTGTGTCAGTATTTTATTGTTGGTTAAAGTGTTTTGAGGAATCTACAAGAGGTTTTGGGCCTGGTTCTCAGTTTGGGTATTTTGAAACAAGGGTTTTGTGATGAAAAGTTGCCTCAAAGGTGGAGTTTTTCAGTTTAGTGATTTGAGTTGTTTGCAAGAGCATAGTGAGTTGATTTTTTTGACCCCTACATTGTCATCAAACATTTGCTGCAAGAAAGGGCAGTTATAAAATATGAAGGTGAAATTCAATACATTGTGTTCTTACGGTGTGCAAAACACTAACTTTTGTCTTTGAACAAGATTTGAAAAGTGAGGGACAACCCTGTGTGTTTTCCATCCTGCAAATTTTTTGTGCATCTTGTGTTCGAAACGTATTACAATATTGAAATGGAATGTTTGCTGCAAGTAAGGGTTATTATAAAATATGAAGGTGAACTTCAATACACTATGTTCTTAAAGTCTGTATAATAGAAAGTGTTGTCTTTGAAGAAGAATTGAGAAGCGAGGGACAACCCTCTATGTTTTCCATCCTCCAACTTTTTTTTGGGTGGAACGTTTGCTGCAAGCAAGGGCAGTTATAAAATATGAAGGTGAACTTCAAGACATTGTGTTCTTATAGTGTGCATAACACTAACTGTTGTCTTTGAACAATATTTGAAAAGTGAGGGACAACCCTGTGTATTTTCCATCATGCAAATTTTTTGTGCTTCTTGTTTTTGAAATGTATTATGATATTGAAATGGAATGTTTGCTGCAAGTAATGGGTTGTTATATAATATGAAGGTGAAGTTCAATACACAGTGTTGATACAATCTACATAATAGAAAGTGTTGTCTTTGAAGAAGAATTGAGAAGTGAGGGACAACTCTGTGTGTTTTCCATCATGCAAGTTTTTTTTGTGCATCTTGTGTTGTAAACGTATTACAGTATTGAAATGGAATGTTTCCTGAAAGTAAGGGTTGTTATAGAATATGAAGCTGAACTTCAATATAGTGTTTTGTTATAGTCCCCAGAACATAAAGTGCTCATTGCATGTGCTTAGCTTTGTAAGTAAGTTTACATACATAAATAATTTTTCATAACGAAGTAATTGACATAGGACAATGTCTTTTCCAACACTACAAGCAATGCAAACATTTTATTTGTTCCGATCACATGGAAAAAGGAAATGCCATTTTTACTCAACCAACTAGTTATAAAATTTCAAAGTGGACTTCATTACATTTTTGGAGCATATAAAATAAAAAATATTTCATGAAATATGAAAGTGGACTTAAATTCATTTTTGGAGCATTAGAAATAAATACTTACCATAAGAAAATAACTAACAGGGGACAATGTGTTTTCCAAAATTGCAATCAATGCAAGCATTTTATGTGTTCCAATCACATGGAAAAAGGAAATATTCCATTTCCACTCTACCTAATAGTCGTTTTAAAAATTGAAAGTGGACTTCATTTCATTTTGGGAGCATACGAAATAAAGACTTTTCAGAAGCAAATAACTGACAGGGGACAATGTGTTTTCCAACACTACAACCAATACAATCATTTTATTTGTTACAATGACATGAAAAAGGGAAATCTGCCATCTCCACTCTACCAAATCATTGTTGTAAAAATTCAAAGTGGAATTCACTTCATTTTTGGAGTGTGAGAAATAAAAACTTTTTGTAAGGAAATAACTAAGAGGGGACGGTGTGTTTTCCAACACTACAAGAAATGCAAGCATTTTATTTGTTCCGATCACATGGAAAAGGGAAATCTACCATCTTCACTCTAGCAAATAATTGTTCTAAAAATTCAAAGTGGACTTCATTGCATTATTGGTCGTAATGAAACAAATACTTATCATAACAAAATAACTGACAGGGGACAGTGTGTTTTCCAACACTGTAAACAATGCTATAATTTAATTTGTTCCAATCACATGGAAAAAGGAAATATGCCATATATAGTCAACAAAATACTTGTTCGAAAAATTGAAAGTGTGCTTCATTATATTCTTGCTCGTAATGAAACAATTACGGGGCTATGAAAAGTCTGATATGAAATGGATAACAACAAAGTGTTCAAAGACATGAAAATAGTATATCTGTTCACCATAATTGTTAATAATCAAATAATTACAGAGGGCCATGAAAAGTATCATATGAAATGTATAACAACATAGTGTTCAAACATATGAAAATGGTATATCTCTACACCACAATTTTTCAATAATCAAATAATGAAACCCACAATGCAAAATTAGTATTATGAGCCTGTCTCATCATATCCTACATTGCCTATTCTTTGCAATCGAGTTCATGCCTGCGTAATATATGAAATGTTTCTTAGGGTCCTTGTGTATTTAGAGAGGGGTGATTCCAATTCCATGAACCCTCACAAATGATAAATGTGAAACAATATATTTCTTCATAGGATATGCTTTGTCCTTGGCAGGTTTAACACCTTCACCCTATAGAAAACAATTAATCACAATTAATGTATGCATGGAAACAATATAAGATGGTATGATATATACAACAACATATCATTTATGTGTACCTGTGGAATAGAATGCTTCATCTTGGAGAACTTCCGTACCATGAAGCCGCCCACGCACTCTTCGATGGTCTCTGCGCTAGGACGTGGAAAAGGCACTAAGCGTTCACCAGCAATGGCCTAAACAATGCTGACTCTCACAATTTTTTGGGTGCTTAAAGCAATGGGTTTGAGCATTTGTGTTGACATGTACAATGCCTTTGGCAACCTATTTACATTGCCTCCAAAGATCAACGTGATCACCGACCTTAAAAGTGATTCCCTTGAACTCTATCATTTGTTCATCCACCAGATTTGGCCGCAATGGAAATGTCATTGATGTGAAGCATAATTCAAGGCATGTTAAAAGATTCATAAATAAATAAGAACATAAGCATGGAAGTGTTTTGGGTTTGTTACCGATATAGATGGCACAAAGCTGCTCTCCCAGTCCCCATGTCCATCTTTATTTCCATCTTCCCCTTGTAGGCTAGCACTCTCCTCGTTCCCATGTCCATCTTTCTTACCCTCTCCCACTTGCAAGCTAGTGATCTCCCCATCCCCATGTCAATCTTTATTACCCTCTCCCACTTGCAATCTAGTGCTCTCCCCGTCCCCGTGTCCATCTTTATTACCCTCTCCTACTTGCAAGCCAGTGCTCTCCTCGTCCCCATGTCCATCTTTATTGCCATCTCCCCCTTGTAGGCCAACGCTCTCCTCATCCCCATGTCCATCTTTATTATCCTCTCCCACTTGCAAGCAAGTGCTCTCCCCATCCCCATGTCCATCTCTATTACCCAGTTCCACATGCAGGCCAATGTTCTCCCTGTCCCGATGTCCATCTCTGTTACCCTATCCCACTTGGAGGCTAGTGCTCTCCCCATCCCAATGTCCATCTTTATTTCCCTGCCCCACTTGCAAGCCAGTGCTCTCCCCATCTGCATGTACATCTCTATTAGCCTCTCCCATTTCAATTGCAACAACATGGAAAATTAGGTCAAGGCCAGGATTTCATTGTTCATCCTTACCTTGTAATAGCAGGAATTCGAACGTCACTTCAAATTCAACTACATGCAACAAATTCATTGAAATAATAAAAAAAACATTAAATAAAAGAATTGGAATTCACCATTTCTTCTAGTTTCTCCATGTCAAGGCACCTTGAAACTTTTGACCATATACAATCCTTCTTCTTCTTCTTCTTCTCAACATTGTTAGACGATAGGTTGGGAGGAACAACATCATCTTGTTCTTCCATGGCCTCCGCTTCGTCTTCCAAATCAAGAGTATCCTATTCAAGGGAAGGAATCCATTGTTCATCGTTGGCATGTAATAGTAGGAATTAAAACGTCACATCAAATTCAGATGCATGCAACAAATTCATTGAAATAATCAAAACAAACGTTAAATAGAAGATTTTGAAATCACCATTTCTTCTCATTTCTTCTTGTGAGGGCATGAGGAAACTTTAAACCGTATATGGTCCTTCTTCCTCTTCTTCTTCTCAACATTGTTAGACGATGGGTTGGGAGGAACACCATCATCTTGTTCTTCCATGGCCTCCGCTTCGTATTCCAAATCAAGAGTATCCTATTTGAGGGCAGGACTCCATTGTTCATCATTGCCCTGTAATAGCAGGAATTGAAACGTCACATCAAATTCAGATGCATGCAGCGAATTCATTGAAATAATCAAAACAAACATTACATAGAAGATTTTGAAATCATCATTTCTTCTCGTTTCTTCTTGTGAGGACGTGAGGAAACTTTAAACTGTATATGATTCTTCTTCTTCCTCTTCTTCTCAATGTTATACAGCGGGTTGGGAGGAACAACATCATCTTGTTCTTCAATGGCATCCGCTTCATATTCCAAATTAGGAGTGTCCAGTTTGAGGGTAGGACTCCGTTGTTCATCGTTGCCCTGTAATAGAAGGATTTAAAACATCACATCAAATTTAGATGCAAGCAACCAATTCATTGACATAATCAAAGCAAACATTAAATAGAAGATTTGGAAATCACTGTTTGTTCTCATTTCTTCTTGTGAGGGTGTGAGGAAACTTTAAGTCGTATATGCTCCATGTCAAGGCGCCTTGAAACTTTTGACCATATACAATCCTTCTTCTTCTTCTTCTTCTCAACATTGTTAGATGACAGGTTGCGAGGAACAACATCATATTGTTCGTCCATGGCCTCCACTTCATCTTCCAACTCAATAGTATCCTGTTCGAGGGTAGGACTCCATTGTTCATCATTGCCCTATAATAGAAAGAATTGAAATGTCACATCAAATTCAGATGCATGCAACAAATTCATTGAAATAATCAAAACAAACAGCAAATAGAAGATATTGAAATCACCATTTGTACTCGTTTCTTCTTGTGAGGGCGTGAGGAAATTTTAAACTGTATATGCTTCTTCTTCTTCTTAATGTTAGACAAGGGGTTGGGAGGAACAACATCATCTTCTACTTCCATGGGCACTGCTTCATCTTCTAATGCAACAAAAACCTGCTCGAGGGTGACACTTCATTGTTCATCCTTATTGTGTAATAGGAGGAATTGAAACGTCACATCAAACTTAGATGCATGCAACCAATTCATTCAAATAATCAAAACAAACATTATATTAAACAAAATATTTAAGATCACTGTTTGTCATCGTTTCTTCTTCAGAGGGTGCCTTGAAACTTTCAACTGTGTACGATGCTTCTTTTGAATGTAGACGCAGGGTTGGGAGGAACAACATCATCTTCGCCTTTCATGGGTACAACTTCCTCTAGCGAATGAACACTACTCTGCTGGGTGGGAGAAACCGCTTCTCGACCATCACCCTATCATGTCATGTGAGTTAACGTTAAGTGAACCTTGTATGCATCAAAACATAAAATATGAAGCAATGAAAATTCAAATTTAATAGCTCAGTTCATTACCATTCCTTCCTTTCTCTTTCTCTCCTGCAATTTTAATATTTTTTGCCTTCTCTGCTCCTTCCTCTCCTCACTGTTGTATAATGCCATTCGCTTCTTCACCTCGTCCTTTCCTTGTTGGGGAAGTTGAAGGAAGCTATGTTTCCCATACTTTTGACAGACACTTTGAATAACATGCTTTTGCTAGAGATGTTTCCGTAGATTCATTTGGTACTATGTATTTTCCACCTTCTTTTGAAGGTACTCTTTCAATTTATCAGGGGAGGAGTGGGTTGTTTTGGTTCCCCCCTGATGCAGTTCGACCATGCTTTGGTAGAGCGAGAATAGGAAGGTGGTGATGCTGAAACCTATGCATGTTGAACACTCTCCACTCATAATATTTTCTCGTACATTCTTCTACAATACAATAATATACATATCTACCATTCACCACTTCTCTTATGTATTCAACAACAACCTGCACAACAAATTTGGAAAAGAAAATCGCTTAATATATTTGATATTCAAAAAATTTGAATGCACAACATATACACACAGCCAAACGATGCAATAATTCTGTTATTATATCTACCTTCATGTCAACCACAACACCCCGTGCTTCATTGGGTCCCTTTCCATCCTTAGGGTCTCCCTTTGCACACTTTTCCTTGTGGTCATGGACTATGGCAAGAGCGTGATGGTCTCCCTGATTATTTTCTTGAATCGAAGGAATGATATACTATCAAAATCAACATATTTGTAACATACATGATATTTTCTAACTAAAATTGTAAAGCATTCTGATTGATGCATAGGAAGGAAAGGGTAATTTGAAGTTCACAATCAATTACCGAACACGTCATTGCCTTAGGGTTCAAAATTTTCCTAAAACGAGGGGACTTCCTATGTACCGCAGTTGCTACCTTTTGATTAAAACATTCCCACTTTCCAGTCAACATCGTAACCACTTATGAGAGATTAAAATTATACATTTGATTGCATCTTGTAATTACTGGATCTTACCTACATGTTTCATGAACGCGACCGCCCCAAAGAAGATGTGCTACTACACACCCTTTCATGTATGCTATCCACCTCAATGACATTCTTCGGTGTATGAAGCAATTTCCCTTTTACAACATGCATCCTTGGTTTCCTATAAACTATAAATTTTTTGCAAGTGTTATGGACAGTTAAAGTTCCAAAATTTATTGCACCATTTGCAATAATCAAGCATATCTTTTTTCAATCAAAAGAAGAATTTCAAACACATATTTTATTCTACCTAAGACTTGTGATAAATTTTGAAGGTACCTTTGATTACATTCTGTGTCTAAATAAAGAAAGGTTTTCAATACATTCCTACTGACAACAAAATTGCAGGCTGGAAAAGAGATGGTGTTATGAAACGTACAACCCACATTGTTGTAAAACGCTATAAAAGTAACCAACTGTGTTTTACAACATGCAATTATTTTATCCATTTATTTTTTTCAATCACATGAAGATACTGAATTGCAATTTATACCATAACTAACAATTGTAATTTTTGGAGGTGCCTTTTTACATTCATACTGTCTAAATAAGAAAAGCTTTTCAAGACATTCAAATTGTTATCTAAAATTTCAGGTTGGAAAAAATAGGGTGTTATAAATCATGCAACCCACAAACTGTTCTAAAACCATTTACAAGTAACAACCCTATTGGTTACTCCCTCCACCTCAATTTGGTTAACAGGGTTGTCCCTCGCTTCTCAATTCTTCTTCAAAGACAACACTTTCTGTTATGTAGACTGTAACAAAACACTGTATTCAAGTTCACCTTCATATTTTATAACAACCCATTACTTGTAGCAAACATTCCATTTCAATATCGTAATATGTTTCGAACATAAGATGTACAAAAAAGTTGCAGAATGGAAAACACACAAGGTTGTCCCTCACATTTCAAATCTTGTTCAAAGACAATAGTTAGTGTTATGCACACTATAAGAACATAATGTATTGAAGTTCACCTTCATATTTTGTAACTGCCCTTGCTTGTAGCAAATGTTCCACACAAAAAAAAAAATTGCATTGTCCCTCACTTCTCAATTCTTCTTCAAAGACAACACTTTCTGTTATGCAGACTGTAAGAACACAGTGTATTGAAGTTCACCTTCATATTTTATAACAACCCTTACTTGCATGAAACATTCCATTTCAATATCGTTATACATTTGGAACACAAGATGCACAAAAAATTTGCAAGATGGAAAACACACAGGGTTGTCCCCCCCACCCCCCCGCCAGCGCGACAACATTTCATGACAACTGGGAAACTTTCAAGTATACCTTTCTCATTTCCAAAACATGTACTTCTCTCCATCATACATCGATGACACCTTTCGACATCATGGAGCTGAGTGGATGAGATTGTGGAAGAGGTGGTGATGTGTGCTGGAGAGAAGAGCTTGTTTTGAAAATATTACAATGTAGCTCCAAAGATGCCCAGTTGTCATGAAATGTTGTCATGTCTTTTATCTAACGCTTGTATCGGGCATGGATAGGTCGACCTTTTCATAGAATTTCAAGGCCAACAATGTGTAATTGTAGGTTGGAAAACACTGGGTGTTATTAAACTTGCAAACCAAATACCATTTATAAACCCTTCACAAGTAACATCCCAATTCGTTAATCACCCCTCAGTTGAATTTGGATGCTTTTATATATCTCGCACCTGCAACTCTAGCTAGTGCTCTCAAACCTTCAAATTTCAACGTGTAGAATGAAAGAACTCACAACACAGTGTTTTCCAACCTCCAATTATTTTCTGCATTACGTTGTCCCATCATATGGATTTTTGTATGTTATGATGCCTCTAACATGCATTCATCTAGGGATAATAGTGACATCCAATTGCAAGGAAGAAGCTAATCTCCCTACAAAATATAGTAAAATCAAGCTATTATCCCTGGAAAAACATGTGTTTGAAATGATAACATAATCAGACATAAATGATATCAATTTTCCACAATCCATATTGATTATTGCTAGTTGATTTCTAGATTCGATTGTGTAAGAATTTTTACATCAACGTTTCGGATCACGCTCCATGATCCAACATCAGGATGAAGAAGAGAGCATCAGTCATCCTAATGTTGGATCATAGAGTTTGATCCGAAATGTTGATGCAAAAATTCTTACACAATCGAATCCAGAAATCAACTAGCAATGATAATCAAACATGTCTTATCCCTAAAGAAGGGCAATACATTATCATGTGTAAGCCATGTTGCAAGGAGATCACCTTCTGCAATTGGGAGGAGGCTATTCTCCCTACAAAAATGCATGTCACATGCATCATAACAGTCATGTTGTTTTAAAAATCATATTTTGGAATGGACAAAAAGCCCAAAACATGTAATTGAAAACCATTATTTGCAAATAGCAAAAAGCCCAGACAAGGTCCCATTTTCGCCACCATTTTCTAGAGTGATGTTTTGCAGGTTGGTAGAGAGCAACGAGAAATATGGAATTTTGTAATTGGTGAGTGAAATAACTGACAACCCATTGTGAAAATATGAGTGAAATTACCAAATAACGTTTAGATAAATAAAAAACCATGCGCAAGATGTAAGAGTTTTGTTTCGGTATGCTCCAAGAATGTAATGAAGTCCACTTTCAAATTTCACTTGCTACAGTCGAAATCTCATTTCACTTTCTTCATCTGATTGGAATGAAACACCCCGACGGAAAAGGTGGCTAGACAGAAAAATAACATTGACGAAAAGGATTGACGGTCAGACGTTAACTCCGACCTGCCGTGGCCTTTCTCGTTGCCGGGAAAATGTGTCAGCACCGACAGGTTTTCAAAATCATATTTCAGAATGGATAAAACCCCCAAAAAAATGGCATTCGAAACCATTATTTGGAAATAGCAAAATGAGGTGCCAAGAATGTAATGAATTTGGAAAATAATAGGTATTATGAACCCTACAAGGTATAGTGTTGTTATAGATTATTTGCAGTGTTGGAAAACACACTGTCCCATATCAGTTAGTTCGTTATGAAGAGTTTTATTTCATTACTCCAAGAATGTAATGAATTCCACTTTCAAATTTTTGAACAAATCTTTGCTACAGTCCAAATGTCATTTCGATTTCCTTATCTAATTGGAACAAATAAAATGTTAGCATTATTTGCAGTGTTGGAAAACACATTGTCTCTTCTCACTTGCATAGGGTTTTACAACACTATATGCATTGCTTGTTTCTTAACACCTAGGGTTTTCCAACATGCATTCTTCCTAAATAGAAAGAATGTCTTCAAAAGATTTTGTAATATAGACAATCTGAATGTATTGAAAAGACCTTTCAAAATTTATAAGGACTTTTAATTTGGGAAAAAATTGCATTTAAATTTCACATGACTAAAAAAAAAGTGCACAAAATAATTGCAATTTGGGAAACACAATGTTGGGTTTCAGTTATTTCAATGTCCTTATTTAAATGTAAAGGGTTGTCTCATGATGGGTTGCTTTCTTCTTAACACATAGGGCATTGCAACATGGAGTTTTACAAAACAATATGAATGTCTTCAAAATCACACATTCCATTTTTGTGTTTAAATTTTGCATGATTGAAAAAAAAAGGCACAAAACAATTGTAATTGGGAAAATACAGTGTTGGGTTTCAGTTATTTGAATATCCCTATTTAATTGTAAAGGGTCGTCTCATGGTAGGTTGCTTGCTTCTTAACACCCACGGGTTTGCAACATGGAATGTTACAAAATAGTATGAATGTCTTTAAAATCACACCTTCCATTGTGTTTAAGTTTCAAGTATATAACAAATTGCATGCTTCGTAACACACTGCATTTTTTAACCTCCGCATCACAACATACCCAAGCCCTTTGTAGTTTTTAAACATGTATATGTAGGTGTGCATTACAAAAAGCAAGAACACCAATTTATTGCCATTATTAGCAATAATGAATAAACTCGTTGAAAGTGATGAACATTGTGTAGTGCATGTTGGAAAACACAATGTGTTTTGAAGCCTACCTTTACTTATACCCAACCTTTTTCTTGTAATGCAAATATACAAACGTATAGATGGTGTTCTATTTTATCAAATAGCACATCTCTCATTTAAGGGGGACTCTATTAACTGTCAACACATAGTGTGATTCATAGTACACACTTCATTTTGTTTTGCAACAATTCATGTTGGAAAAACCTAGGTGTTAAGAAACAAGCAACCCAAATAGTGTTGTAAAACCCTTTGCAACACTATTGGATAGTACCTGTCACCTCAATTTGGTCGGTTTTCTCCTCCAACTCCTCCATGTGCACTCAAACATTCAACTTTCAACGTGTAGACTGGAAACAAATAGTATTTTCGCCTTTCTTTTTCTAAACAAAAAAGGCCCCCATCATTCCCTTCCACTTTTCCCATGCCAGACAAAAGAAACTTCATGACAAAGCTAAAGAACCCATCTTTTTCAGATGGCATGAGGTGGGAAAACCAACCTGATGGCGCCGTTAACTCCTACCTACCATTTCCCAGATGTTTGGTCCCATTTGCCAGTTTCATCACTTTTTGTTTCCATGTAGGTTGTTATTCTAATAGCTCTTTTATAATTTGTCTATAATATTTAGTGCCAAGTAATGTAGCCTGAATTTTCAATAAAGTCAATGTCATTATACCCATTTTGCACAGGTTATTTCTACCCATTGGCTTTACGAGTTCTATTTAATACAATGCATAGAACCATTTCAAGTAATGACTTGTTATATCTGCACATCTTTTGTGGTGTGGTGGTTAGATTGAAACATACTGAAAAAAGAACAAAAATAGGATATATAAATAGCATTCTACAACATTGCAATAAGATGTTAATAACAAACCATTTATAACTTAGTAAATATTCTAGACAAATAGGGAAATTGTAAAAAGAACTATTACAAAAACACTTAAGAACCGCAAAAAAATGACAGAAACTGGAAAACTAACATTAAATAGAACTTTTAAATATGGAGAAATATTCAACTCGAGAGACATCAAAGAGGTTTAAATTAGGACAGGATCATAGGATGTCTGATGGACTATCAAGAGGATGTATTTTGACCATTTCGTAAAATAGGAAATACTCACAAAAGCCTCTGTTGCTGCTTACATTTCAAAGTGAAGAATGCAGTTCAAGTGAAGAAATTGCTGTTACACCTTGTCTAGATACTGATAGAATTTTAGGTAACCATGAATATGCTCCAAATTCAAAATCTGTACATGCATTTCCCTTGAATTGGGTTCTTCACTTTGAATGTTGTTTGAAAGTAATTTCACATACATACATGTCCACATATAAACTCTTTCGATGAAAGATTAAAAATTAGTGCTAAACACTTAAGAATCACATGAAAATGACAGATGATTGAAAACCCCAAAATTTTAGAATTTCAAACAAATCGAAACTTCTAAATGCATAATAAATTTTGGAAATTTAATTGTCCTCTACACTTGCGATTCAAGCTATGGCAGCCATAATCACCTGTATTTACTGTGGAAGCTTCACATCTCCTGAAGCATCCTTCTTAATCCACCTGCCCATGTTTTTTTCAATTTTCTTTCCTCGCCTATATCAACCTCTTGGAAGAAAGACAAGTGTTAGCAATAGATTAAATTGGAAAATTAAAGACATTTGGTGCTACAAAGAATTATTTTTATTCCAAATTTCACCAATATATAATTTATATGTTGTGGTGAGTGTAAAATTCCAACTTGCACAGACAATAAACAAACATATTAAACTGTACATTGGGAATTTAATTTCCAATTTAACCTATTGCTAACACTAGTAATATATATTGACAATTATATCTACCATTTTACCATTCTGCTAGAACTGTGAAGCAATGAACGTTCATTCGGGTATATCTCAAACTCATCTCTCCTGTAATATGAAAGAGGCAATAAATTGCATAATCAATAAGGGAAGACAAGACACACAAGAAAGATACCACACACCACTGTCAAACTTCTGTTTATTTTATTACTTGTACAAATAACTGAAAAAATATAAATTAAATTGTCAGACACATTGGTTGCAAAGCACAGTGTGCATCGACTATTCAAGAATAGACATTAAGAACTCAATGAAAACCTTGGCGATCACCTTGATTGACCAAAAACTAGCAAGTGATCACATTGGTTAAATATGATAATCCACAAAATAATTACACATTGGATAACACTCTGTGGTTCAATCTCCATGCTCAAACCTAGAGGGTGAAGAGCACAACAAGGAATTGCACATGGGGAAACCACAAAACTTACCAAATTGAGGTGACCATGAGTAAGCAATTGGGTTGCTACTTGTAAAGGATTTTAGAACAGTATGTGGGTTACAACTTCTATAACACCCAACGTTTCCCAACCTATAATTTTAGAAAATAGTAAGAATGTATTTAAGAACTTTTATGATCAACGTAGTAACAATCCAATTGGTATGTCACCCCTTCGCTTGATTTCATTACACACCCAGTGTTTTCCAACATGCACTTATATATAGACAGTAAAAACATAATGAAAAAGATTTGATTAGTACACAGTAAGAATGTAATGGGAAAATGGCAACAAAGCCAAAGTGAATGAGATAGACAGTAAGAAAGTAATCGAAAAGGAATATGCTCTAAAAAAACTTGAAAATAAGCAAACCAAAGTGAATGAGATACATAATGTATTTACTAAACATATTGTTCCTCCTCTTCAAAAGTTAACGAATGAGCATGTGCACTATGTGAAATGGGAAAATGGCAACACAGAACTAGAGGCAACAAGTACTAGAATTCATGCAATGAAAAATGAATCTACTGTAAAAAAAACTTCAAAAGAAGCAGAGCGGTTGAGTGAGATACATAATGTATTGAATGAAAAGATCCTCCATGCTCTTGAGAAGTTGACAAAGGTGCATGCGTAGTATAAGCAAAGGGAAAATGGCAATGCACAAGTAGACAAATTGAAGAGGTCTTGTATTGCACGACAATTTGTGCACGCAAATAAATTCAAAGATGCTGCTATGGATGGAGTTGAACAAGTAAATTCTATCATGAATAACTTCTACAACACAATATATTTTCCACTATGTTACAGTATATATGCATGTAACATGAGATCAAAATGGAATTTCATTTTCCTCATCTAAGTCAACGAAATAAATGATCACATTATTTGTAGTGTTGGAAAACACACTATCTCCATATAAAGTGTCAAGAAACAAGCAACCCATATAGTGTTGTAAAACCCTCTGCAACTGAGAGGAGACAATGTGTTTTCCAACTATGCAAATAATGTGAGCAATTCATTTGTTCCAATTAGGAGAAAGCTAACTCGTAAATAAAAAGCACCTATGTATGCAACATGAGATCAAAATGGCATTTCATTTTCCTCATCTAATTCGACCAAATAAATGCTCACATTATTTGTAGTGTTGGAAAACACACTATCTCCATATAAGGTGTTAAGAAACAAGCAACCCATTTAGTGTTGTAAAACTGTCTGCAACTGAGAGGAGACAGTGTGCTTTCCAACTATGCAAATAATGCGAGCAATTCATTTGTTCCAATCAAGAGAAAGCCAACTCGTAAACAAAAAGCACCTATGTATGTAACATGAGACCAAAATGGCATTTCATTTTCCTCATCTGATTCAACCAAATAAATGCTCACATTATTTGTAGTGTTGGAAAACACACTATCTCCATATAAGGTGTTAAGAAACAAGCAACCCATATAGTGTTGTAAAACCCTCTGCAACTGAGAGGAGACAGTGTGTTTTCCAACTGTGCAAATAATGCGAGCAATTTATTTGTTCCAATCAGGAGAAAGCTAACTTGTAAACAAAAAAAAACTATGTATGTAACATGAGATCAAAATGGCATTTCATTTTCCTCATCTGATTCAACCAAATAAATGTTCACATTACTTACAGTGTTGGAAAACACACTGTCTCCATATAAGGTGTTAAGAAACAAGCAACCCATATAGTGTTGTAAAACCCTCTACAATTGAGACAAGATAGTGTGTTTTCCAACTGTGCAAATAATGCGAGCAATTCATTTGTTCCAATCAGGAGAAAGCTAACTCGTAAACAAAAAGCACCTATGTATGTAACATGAGATCAAAATGGAATTTCATTTTCCTCATCTGATTCGACTAAATAAATGCCCACATTACTTGCAGTGTTGGAAAACACACTATCTCCATCCTCGACCGCGCGTCCCTCCCCAACTAGTAAACTACAAAATCAAAATGTGGAAAATGGCGATGCGCTGCGGTGACAAATGCATTTGAGGGGTTTGTAGTCGTTCAACTACCTGCAACTCCATTTTCCTCGCCCACGCGTCCCTCCCCACCCACCAAATTGGAAAATCAAAATTGTGGAAAATGGCGATGTTAGGTGCGTTTTGTCTAGATTTTTCACTTTAGAAAAAAAGCACCTATGTATGTAACATGAGATCAAAATGGAATTTCACTTTCCTTGTCTAATTCGACCAAATTTCACTTTCCTTGTCTAATTCGACCAAATAAATGCTCACATTATTTACAGTGTTGGAAAACACACTGTCACCATCCTCAACTGTACGTCCCTCCCCAGCCAACAAACTGCAAAATCAAAATGTGGAAAATTCCTATGCGCCGCAACGAGGAATGTGTTTGAGGGGTTTCTAGTGGTTCAACCACCTACAACTCCATTTTCCTCATCGGTGTGTCCCTCCCCACCCACTAAACTGGAAAATGAAAAATGTGGAAAATGGCGATATTAGGTGCTTTTTGTCTAGTTTTTTGACTTTAGACAAAAAACAACTATGTATGTAACATGAGATCAAAATGGCATTTCACTTTCCTCATTTGATTCGACCAAATAAATGCTCACATTATTTGCAATGTTGGAAAACACACTGTCTCCATAAATAGTGTTGTAAAACCCTCTACAACTAAGAGGAGACAATGTGTTTTCCAATTGCACGCAAATAATGCGAGCAATTTATTTGTTCCAATAAGGAGAAAGCTAACTCGTACATAAAAAACACCTATGTATGTAACATCAGATCAAAATGGAATTTCATTTTCCGCATCTGATTCGACCAAATAAATGCTCGCATTATTTGTAGTGTTGGAAAACACACTGTCTCCATATAAGGTGTTAAGAAATAAGCAACCCATATAGTGTTGTAAAACCCTCTGCAGTTCAGAGGAGACAGTGTGTTTTCCAACTCTGCAAATAATGCAAGCAATTTATTTGTTCCAATCAGATAAAGAAAGAAAAATGACATTTGGACTGTAGTAAAGAGTTGTTCAAAAATTTGAACTCAACTTCATTACATTCTTGGAGCATAGGAGCCGGCAAACGAGACCAAACATCCAGGAAATGGTAGGTAGGAGTTAATGATGTCGTCAGGTCGGTTTTCCCACCAACTGAGAGGAGACTGTGTGTTTTCCAACTTTGCAAATAGTGCGAGCAATTTATTTGTTCCAATCAGATAAAGAAAGCGAAATGAAATTTGGACTGTAGCAAAGAGTTGTTCAAAATTTTGAAAGTGGACTTCATTACATTCTTGGAGCATAATGAAATAAAACTCTTCATATCAAACTAACTGAAATGGGACAGTGTGTTTTCCAACACTGCAAACAATCTATAACAACACTGTGCCTTGTAGGTTTCCCATATAATACTCATCGCTTCCAATTTCATTAAGATTCTGGCACCCCATTTTTCTATTTGCAAATAATGGTTTCAAATGCCATGCTTTTTTGGGTTTTTGTCTATTATGAAATATGATTTTGAAAACCACCGGTGCTAACACATTTTCCCGGTAATGGGACAGTCCACGACAGGTTGAAGTTAATGTCTGACCATCAAGTCTTTCCATCGTAAGGCAATTTGTCCATTCAATCTTTTCAGCTCTGGGAATTTTGTCTAACTGATGAAGATCAGGAAATGACATTTGGACTGTACCAAAGTGGATTGTACCAGTAAATAGGACCAAACGTCCAAGAATGGTAGGTAGTAGTTAACTGACATTGGACAGTGTGTTTTCCAACACTGTAAACAATCTATAACACTTTGCCTTGTAGGTTTCATAATACCTATTTTTTTCCAATTTCATTACATTCCAACTATCTAACTCACAAAAGGTTATCCACACAATCACATAACATACCAAATTGAGATTAGCGGTGAGTAACCAATTGGGTTGTTACTTCTAAAGGGTTTTAGAACAGCCAAGGTTTTAGGAGACAGTGTGTTTTCCAAAATGACAGTGTATAAAATGGTGACAAAAATAGGATCTCGTTTGGAATTTTTTCTATTTGTAAATTATGATTTTGAATGCCATGTTTTGCGCTTTTTTCTCCATTCCAAATAACAATGTGAACAATGGCGACGTTCTTCATTTTATGTGCTTTTCAAAATATATCATTTCATTACATAACCGACGTTGCATTTTCCAACCTCGTAATATATTCCACATGGTTTATGCTTTCTATAAACGTTATTAAGTAATTTCACTCATATTTCCACAATGGGTTGTCATTTATTTCATTCAAAAATGGAAAAATTCAAAAACCCTCAACAAAAAAAATACCCCTTTCCCCAGCGAAAACCCTACAACATTCAAAATAAGAATGTGAACAATGGTGATGTTCTGGGCTTTATGTGGTTTTCACAATAAACCATTTCATTCCAGAACCCATGTTGCATTTTCCAGCCTCGTAATATATTCTGCATAGTTTGTGGTTTCTGTAAACATTATTTAGTTAATTCACTCATATTTTCACAATGAGTTGTCAGCTATTTCATTCGCCAAGCACAAAATTTCAAAACCAATAGACAGGAGGAAACAAAAAATTAAAAAACCCTCGACAAAAAATCACAAAACGTTAACTCCACAACGTTCGTTTCTTCAGAGTTCTTGGTAGAATGGAAAAATGACAAATATAGAAAGAGGATATACATACCTGGTAGGGAGCTCTGAACGCCTGCAACTCCTTCCTGTTGCTCTCCACCAAAAAGTCGCTGTAGAAATTGGGACCTCATCTGGGCTTTTTGATATTTCAAAATCACAATTTCGAATGCCACATTTTTTTGGGTTTTTGTCCATCCCAAAAAATCATTTTTAAAACTCACCGACGCTGACACGTTTTCCCGGTGATGGGACAGGCAACGATAGGTCGGAGTTAATGTCTGACCGCCAAGTCTTTCCATCGGTGCTATTTGTCCGTTCGACCACCTTTTTCGCTAGGGTTGTTTTGTCCACTGCGCGCCATGGGGTATGGAGGTATGATATCATGTTACTATATACTATATACAAAGGTGATTTTTGTCTAGGAGTTAGCTTTCTCCATATATAACTATATAAAATAATAATATTAATATTACACTTAAATAAGTAATAATTTTTACCCGTGAAGAAGTCAATTTTAGATTTAATAATATTGTACATAAATATTGTATATATATATAGAAGTTTATAATATGGTATAGACATTCATATACACATATATATTACACTTAATCTTGTTAAAAAATAATATTAGAATTAATAAGAGTATCTGTGTTAGAGTTAATGTATCTTAAAAAAAATTAGTTGGGGTTTTTTGGTGTAGAGTTATGGGAATGACACTTCTCAACCCCTTTCTCATAGGATCAAAGAAGTAACCCAAATATTTTAAACCAACATGAGAGCTGATCGGCCAAAAATGGGGGTAAAGAATGAGAAAGATTTAATGTTAATAACTAGGTTTTTGGTCTAAGTGTCAATCCAGGGCATAAACTTATGAAAGGTGTAATGGCTATATGTGCAAGGGCTACAGGTAGTGAGGTGAGTATAGATGAAATGCAACTAAAAAAAATGGGAACTTCCTAAGTGAAAATATAATTTAAATTTCCTATTATGCCTTTATGATAAGAATCGCATTAGGAATCACATAAGAATGTAATGCCCCATCGTGCGAACCCCAAAGGACATTTAAACAATAATTACTACACAATTTTTATTTATTTTATTTTTTTAAAGTTAATAAAACATACATGTAATACACATTAAGTCATGACACGAATATCATTTAAGTAGATTCATTAGCACATACATCCCTTAGGGTACATGAGGAGTCATTACGTGACTTAGATCCACACAACGACAATAAAGAATAAAATCCAAAATTATAATCCATAACAAAGTAAACATTAACAAATGTAACACATACATGATAAAGTATTGATAAGAAACCATCTGTGTACACAAATGCAACATATACATGTTTAACTCAACACATTGAATAACAACTACCATGGCCAACCGCCACATAAGGTTTAACGTTGCATTACAATACAATGATACAAAAGTATTTCCAAACATAAATGGAAACCATACACAAGATAGCATGATAAAAATAAATAGATGAATACAAAGTATCATAACTAACTCCAAGACAAATACAACACTGGAGTTGCTGTAACAGCACCAATCCGCTCCTCTCAATCCTTGACTGGGGACCCAATGGGGTGCTTAGCATGTTCCACCTGACCACGTGAGTCCGAAGGCCCACCCCCCGCGCTAGGAGCTAACAAGAACGAGACCTCAACCAAGAACATCCAAGTAGGGAACCACAAGACTCAATGTCATACAAAAGTATCACAAAACTCAAGGATTACAATGACATAATCGACAACATCCAAGAGTCAACATAATAACTCAAAGTCATAAATCTCATCTCATAAATCAAAGCAATGACCAGTAAACAAGTAACCAGAGGAAGATCATAAAACACTTCCAAATCAAGCTGAATTAATAAACATAATACAATTCCAAATTACAATTAAACAATCCAATAACATCATATCACAGTACCATAAGGGTACAAGGTCATAAGTCAAATATCAATGAGATCATACAAGACCACAAAGTACACCAAAGATAAAATAGGGTAAAACCATAAATCATTTCAAACAACTATGTTTCATCAATTCAAGACAAAGAACCACTTCCAGAGGATTTCCAAAGAAGCAACATAAGGAGTGTTAGAGGAGAGTGTCATCGCATGGCTTAACATGGATTCTCCAAGCTACCTATTGCAAGGTACCGCCTCCATCTACTGACGGATTATCCAGGCAACCAAGCACTAGGAACCGCCTCCATCTATGGTTATACAGGCTACCTATCTCAAGGAACTGCCCCATAGGGTTGCTCATGTGGAACCGTTACCTTTCACGAAGACAAGGCAACGATCATGCCAACCACAACCTTCTCAATCCCCTTTAGTCTGTGGTAGCACTAAAAGGCAGATGAGGCATCAATTATCTTTTTAATGTGATTCTACCCACCCCCTAGTTAATTACTTAGGTTTTCACTTATTAATCACACTCTAATGAGGGCTATCCAGGCACCCCTTTGTGCACCGACCACCCACTTAGAGCCACTCTCACTCTAGACACTCAAAACATAAAAACCAAAATTCAAGGGTTGTACAACATAACAACAACATTAGATCACAATAGAGAAACATGTGAGGCATTACCCATCTCACTATAAACACATAATCAAGGTCTCAACAATTCTCATACAACCCTTTTAAAATCATGATACCAAAACACTTGCCACATCAAGGGCACATAAAGAGAGAACATCAACTGACAATCATCTCAAGCCTCTGGAAGTCAAAAGAACGACAACCCACAAATGAGGGTAAAAAGAAGCAATACAGTCCCAACACAAAAACTTAACATATGGAAATCTCCTCAACCAAAAGGACTCAAGCGGGAAACCAAAATAATAAGGGTCCATCAAACTCATTCATTAATCAAATGTGAACTCAATGAATAAGATCACCTATGAAAACCAACAACTCAAGAGATACATCGAAATAAATTCATCATAACAATCATTAAACACGGGGATACGCTTAATGAACAACAATAAACAAACAAACACTTTCTATCCATCCACAAGGACCAAAATCTAATCACAACCTTATGACACAAATGAGCTCCCCCCCATAAACAAAACTCAAATAAAATAAAATAAAATACATAATCAACTTGATACAATCAACCGGCTCAAACCATCAAATCAATCATGAAAACAAGTAAGCATCCTTATAGAGAACTTACAAAGAAGAGAATAAGGAGGTAGTCATCACTTAGAAAATCATCTAATTTACATAAACCCTTCATTTATCCAAAAATAAATAGTCAACTCTACAACTATCAATTCTCCTAATTACCAAAATAAAACTATCCTAACCGAGAAATTTTCTTATTTTCAACATATCCCTATCTATTTCATAAACTTATAAATATAAAACAATCACACTAATATTCACGCCACACAATTACATGAATGAATGTTTATACAAAAATGTTCATTTCACATAATGATTCCTAGGTCTTAAAAATAATATGAAAGATTCCATTACCCATTGCCAAGAGTATCCATTAGCCAAACATAATCAACCTATGAGGAACACTATCTTAAAACACTTACAATGAACCGGCCATCGAGACATCTCCATAAATATCCCATAAACCAAACACTTATAATAATTCATACAACCACAACAACAATGCTCTAAATTTTATTTTCCACAAATACTCTCATAATAAAATTCACAATTGATCTTGATATTGTTAAAATGCAAGGAGGCTATGACAATAGACTCGACAAGGTCCACAAACCAAACACCTTAGACAAAACAATACACTATTATCCGATACACTCATGACATCATCATATGTCGACAAATCACCTCATTATATATCTATCAAGGGAATTCCCATGTATTAACTCAGAATAGTCTAATTTAACGTATTTAATCACATCTTACAATTTTACGAAGTTTAAAAGTAAATAACTCAATTTCTCCTAATTAAGTTTCATGCTTAAAATATTTCTCTTAAAATAATACTTTAATAAATATAATATTTAATTACTTATAAATTGAAATATAATTTCCATTTATCCTAACTCACTACTAATATAAACTACAACATTTCGTAACCGAGATTGAACACTTTTTAAATAATTGAAATCTCTCGATAATGTGAATAGTATTATGTGTTAGAAACTATTTATAACAGAAATCCATTTTTACACGAAAAAGGAGCTAGGAAAGGCAGAGATTGACAAAGAAATCAAGGGGATTACTTAAACCTTTAAAATTTTCCAGTTAAGGCCAAGCACTGTAGCTGAGACAAATTGACATGAAATCAGAGATTATTTAAATCTATACACACTACCATGTTCAAGTGCGCTGTTGTGACAGGCTATCAATGACATCAGAGAGATTATTTAAATTTCTACACCGTTGCAAGTCTAAAAGTTGCAGCTGTTACGGGTTTCCAATGGTTTCGGGGAGGCTACTTAATTCTGTACAACACCTCAACTCAGAATGCTGTAACTAAGGCAGGTTACCAAGTATATTAAATAGTGAATAATGGAATTTGGAAATATCACCATCTACTTGCATTATTATCAAATCTCCCACGTTATTCACAAGACGAAAGGTAAAGAGACAGGTGGGATGTTAGAATATTGACAATATTTATTTTCAAGTGCTGCAACTGCGATAGATTATCATAATAATCAAACTGGTTATTTAAATCTTTAAACTTCCTATCATGTTCAAGTGCTACATCTGAGGGAGGTTCGAATAACAAGGAGGTTATATAAATTTATACACCACACCACATTCTAGTGCCACCGCTGTGACCGATTACAATAAGAATCAGGGAGATTATTTGGACCAACTAATAAACACAAACTTAGGCAATGCAGAGGCCGAAATGCTAAAGACCGTGAGAGAAAATGCGATAGAAAGTAGCTCACCTAGTACTAAGACATAGTTGGAATGACTTTTTGGAGACATGCATTCTAAATGAGAAAGCAAAAACAAGGCATATGAATTGTTTGGTAGTATGCCACAAAGAAATGTGGTCTCATTGAGTGCATCGATGCAGGATATGCAGTCAAATGAAATGAATCTAATTGATAAAGATCTCAGCTTATCCATCTTTATAAAATATCTCGAGTAAATTGCAAATGCAGATGAAGATTAAGCGGTTTGCCATGACCTATGATATCCCCGTGTATCAACTTATGGAGCTTAAGGATTTGAAGGGTTCTTGAGAAGATTTGCACTTTGGTGATTGGCAAAAACATATGGCAACAACCTAATGAACTCGGAATCAGGTGCATATTATACTTGAGGTCTAAAATCTAACCTGGATCCGATGCTACAGAAGGATAGTGCAGAGTACTATTTGATAGAATGCCACAAAGAAATGCGAGCTGAGAGTTCACAATGATTACAAGATGTGCGCAGAAATAGATTTGAAATAATTTAAGATGCTACTATTAGACTAGTATACCAAAAGTTAGTATTATAGAATAATGCAACAATGAAAGAAGATCATTGAAGTTAGAAGGCAAAGGCATCAATTTAGTGGGTGGAAGCATCAACATCACTTGGTCAGAGGTTCATCAAGGAATAGAGGAGAAAACACAAAATCTGTTGTCTAGACATAGACTATCAATTAGCAAACGCATGAAGGCATTCCCCCTATGCTTTATGGAAAATA